>JBBPOC010000035.1:0-40608 GCA_038091235.1 Tylopilus rubrobrunneus | reverse complement strand
AGAGTATAATTGAACTTACAAATGATGAGTTGAAGTGGTGAGTGACAAGTGACAAGTGGTGAGTGGGGTGAGGAGTGATGATGAGTGGTGATGGTGGAGGAAGGGAAGAAAGAAAGGGTGGGAACAATTTCGAGTTGTTGCCTGCTTTATATATGAGTGGTGCCACAAACAGGTGCAAATAATTGACTTGTGCGCTTTTTTCAAAGTCAAGTGTGGGAAACTTGACTTAATTGGTAATCAAACCTTCGCACCACCAAACTGTCTTCACAATCAATATTCTGGACCTCAGCCTAACCACAGATAGGTGCAAATAATTGACTTGTCCGCTTTTTTCAAGGTCAAGTGTGGGAAACTTGACTTAATTGGTAATCAAACCTTCGCACCACCAAACTGTCTTTGCTATATCTTCTTACTATAGCTCTGGTTGCACTTACTTTCTTTACAATCAATATTCTGGACCTCAGCCTAACCACAGATAGGTGCAAATAATTGACTTGTCCGCTTTTTTCAAAGTCAAGTGTGGGAAAACTTGCCTTAATTGGTAATCAAACCTTCGCACCATCAGTTACAATTCTAATCCTTGTCAGTCATCAATCCTAATCCTAGTCAGATATCAATCCTAATCCTTGTCAGTTGTCAATCCTGATCCTTGTCAATCCTGATCCTTGTCAATCACTAATCCTTGTCAGTTATCAATTCTAATCCTTGTCAGTCATCAACCCTAATCCTAGTCAGATATCAATCCTAATCCTTGTCAGTTGTCAATCCTAATCCTTGTCAATCACTAATCCTAATCCTTGTCACTTGTCATCCTAATCCTTGTCAATCACTAATCCTTGTCAATTATCAATTCTAATCCTTGTCAAGTGACTGACTAGGATTAGGATTAGTGACTAACAAGGATTAGGATTAGTGACTGACAAAGATTAGAATTAGGGTGATTGGCAAGGATTAGGATTGATAACTAACTAGGATTAGGATTGATGACTGACAAGAATTACTGATGGTGCGAAGGTTTCATTACCAATTAAGGCAAATTTTCCCACACTTGACTTTGAAAAAGCGGACAAGTCAATTATTGACTGACAAGGATTAGGATTGAGAACTAACAAGAGTGAGGATTAGGATTAGGATTTTAGGATTAGGATTAGGATTGGTGATTGACAGATAGGATTAGGATTAGTAAATGACAAGGATTAGGATTGGTGACTGACAAGGGTTAGAATTAGAATTAGTGACTAACAAGGATTAGAATTGTAACTGACAAGGGTTAGGATTAGGATTAGTGACTGACAAGGATTAGGATTAGGATTAGTGACTGACAAGGATTAGGATTAGGATTAGTGACTGACAAGGATTAGGATTAGGATTAGTGACTGACAAGGATTAGGATTAGGATTAGTGACTGACAATGATTAGAATTAGTAAACAATTATTATAAACTTTCACAAAAACCATGAAATAGCAACATATTACATATTAGCAGTATTACAAATAAATGTTCACCATCAAAATACATGACTAATTCAGAAAAATATCAACTATTTTATGAAATTTTCAGTATTCTTCAAAAATATCCAGTATTTCAGTGAATTATCCATGGGAGGTTTTTCCTGATTGGGCCCCAAGCTGCTATCTCCTGGTGAGCTACTAGCTCATTAGTAATTGCATCACCACAGAATCAGATACTCACCGAAAACGAGGTCGAGCATACAGGTGGCAAGCTCCAAAGGAGTGGCCACACGGGAGATTGGATGCCCAGTGGGGGTAAGAACAAGTTGTCAATGGACATGATGATCACACTTCCGACAGAAGAGCGACATGAAAGCCTCAGGGCAACAAAGCGAGGTCAAGTCATCCTGAAGCAAGATCAGGTCATCCAGCTTGTTCTGCTGGATGGTCAAGGCTTTCACCACTTTCAGAACACAATCAATGTCTTTTAGTGAGGTGAGGATATCTTCTTCCATTGTTTGGTGCTCAATGTTCATCCACAAGTCCTCAACAACATAGATTTTTGTTTCTGGGTTAGGCAGGGGCTTCTTGGAAACAAACCAGATGGTGGTAGCATGACCTCGGATGATACTGTTAGAGAAGCACTTGGTGAGAATGAAGTATCGCTTTCCATCTATGATGATGAAGGGTTGGATTTGGGCATTGAAAGTGTTATCCAGCCCCAAGTGTGATGTAGCAGCAAATGCAGCAGCACAGATAATCCAAAGGAGCGGAAGGGGGGATTTATGTAGGTCATACTCTTGGAAGTACATGGGCCTGCCAGCATGATCATACATGTATAGTCAATAGTGGCTGCTGTGGAAGAAGAGAGAATAAGAGAAGGCCCTGGCGGGCTGCACATCAAACATTGCTAGTGCCCGGCATTTGATTTGTGATGTAAGGTGCAGTGATTGCTGTCTTGACATCAACTCCACAGTCATGAGTACATCAGTCCAGTCAAAATCCTTAGCAGTCCCATCTTTAGGTTGTCATACCAAGATGCTATCAGGCTTGAGTTTGAAGTCTCCTTGCAGAGGTTGTGTAGCGGCCAATGAAGACCAAAGTCTCGGTGGGGTATCCAGGTTCTGTTGGTGAGCAAACTCAGATGTATGATGTTCAGAGTGTGTTCTGAAAGATGAGATAGGGGAGTTGGGAGATGTGTTGAGGATGGATGTGGTGGGGTAAAGTGTGGGAGCAGACACAGCATCCCACAGTAAAGAAGGAAGGGAGAGATTAGTGGGCAATAGCGGTGGTGTTTCTTGTACAACAGAAGTGGTGGGGGTGGACATGGAATCATCAGTGTTGGAGATGCTGGGGGAAGTGTTTGTGGACATGGTATTGGATGGGGTGAAAGAGGGATCAGCAGGCAATAGTGGTGGTGTTTCTCGTATGCAGGTGGATGTGGTATAATTCAAGGATACAGTAGGGAGATCTTGATTATTACTGTCATGATGGTGGACAAGAGCGTCCATGATATTAGCCATGAACGAAGTGAGCCCCCTTTCCTCTTTCCTGCCACGAGCCTAGGCTGACCCTGCGATGTCACTTTCTGCAGTATGGGTGGCAAGTGCCAGGGGTTCCATTGCTCTGTCAATGGGTCATATAATGGCTCCCCATCAGGTCCCATAAGTGCAGCGAGTAGCTTAGCGTTGGGAACTACTGGTAAGATAGAGTTGGGGAACTAGCAATCCGCGATAATGTCTCCTTGATAGCGTGTGCTGGGCAGTGTACCCTTATTGAATATGCTGTTACTTAGTTTTGAATGGAGGCTCTCCACCAAGCTAGAAATGTCAAACCCTTTAACTTGGCAAGAAATTGACAAAGTCTTGAATTTTCTAGGCATCGCCACTGTGGGGAATTTTTGGGAGGGCATTTTGGTGGGTGGGGGGGAGGGGATAGGGTGTGTGAAACACTACATTGATTCTCAATCATCTCTTCAAAATGGTCATCAGAATCTTTCTCAAACAGTACTAGCCAGGGTACTACATGCCAGTGGATAATGAATGGAATAGCTCCTTTGTCCAGTATTTGTTCAGCCAGAAACTGGACGACAGTTCATTTGATGACCACAAACAAAGCTGTGAAGGGGCTGCCTGGCCAAAGTGTGGGATTATATGAGTGGGGGAATGAATCTGGAACAAAGGGATCACATCACCAATGTGCTCACCTGTGCTCCATAGTGCTCGTTTCAGCACGTGCATTCTGGCATCCTGATCAAAGGCCAAAATAGTAAACTGCTGTACATAGGCAAAATAAATTTGGGGCACTACATTCATGATGGGTTGGAAAATCAGACAGAGTTGAACAACATCATGGCCTTCACAATAGCAGATTAGCCGAATAGCACGAAAATTTAGCAATTATTGTCTTACCACGTAGTCTGCTACCTGGCCAGTCTTTGTTACTGTCACTGGATATGATAACTGTATCATAGCGGCCAAATGGCCATTTTGCATTAGCCGGAGATGCATGAAGAGCCTGGGAGAGCAGTAATGTCTTCACATCATAACTAGAATATAGTTGAATCCGCATCTTGCACCAAACTTGGATGTGGTTAAATGGCAGCTGACAGTCCTGTGTCAAGTATTGTCTTCCACCAATTGTGTGAGTGAAATTTGGATGGTGGTGGTTTAGGTAGTCCATGAGAGCTGGTTTGAAGTCAGGGAGCTCATACAGTTGCGCTGCATGATCAACAGTTGTGTTCATAATTGTTGGCTTGGATGTAAGATGGAAGGCAGTGGTGGGTGAAGCGAATGTTTGAAAGGGACAGGGAGCCATTGGGAACTCCCCAGTCCTGAGTGTGGAAGTGTGTTCAAAGTAGTCGGTAATCTTTCTTGTCTTCGGATGATCGTCTTCCCAGTCAGAGTTGTCATCTTCGCTGTCAGCACCTCCAAGTCTATGAAGATCAAGGTTGTGAATTGTCATTGCCTGTGTGAAGAGCTCACACTTTTCTTGACAATCAAGATATCAACATACCTGTGTGTTGAAGCTTTGGTTGTTTGAGGAGTGGGCAGGAGCCTTTACAATGTCGATGTGCACATGCTCAGTGATGTCGGCAGACCATTGTCCCAAAGTGCCCATTCTTGAGACGCTTAGTGCAATGGAGTTCATCATCTCTAATTTCAGAAACTTCCAGTGGTCCAGTGAGCCATGTGTGCCAGCTTCAATAAGGGCAGGCTTCTTGGCATGGAATTCTTGTAGACTTGCCATGATCAGAGTGATATCAATGTCTGTAAGTATTGGTGCCTGGGAACAATAACAAAAATCTGTCAATGCTCCAATTGCAGCGAGGGTGTCCTATGGAATTCCTCTGGCAACTATGCCAAGAATGTAACATTTGACTTCCCAGTGTAGTCGCATTGACGTCTGCTTCAGAGTTGTGATCCTGTCGGGGAAGTGCCAATAGCCACTGAGGGTTTGGAGGACTGAGAAGCAGAAATCAAGCTTGTCTGCACCCAGCATTCTGGTGCACCACTTCCAGTCATGATCCCAAATCACCTTAAAAAATTGGTGCAGTTCTTCAGGGGTTATGAAAGAGCTAGGCTCTGCCAGAGGCCAGTCGATCCAAAAGGGAGCTGAGATGCTATTGAGTTGCAGCTTCTGGCATGCTTGAAAATATGAAGACAGATTGGAAGCATGGGTCGCTCTGCTTGCTGCAATAAGTTGACAACGGGTTGTGGACGCAGTCCAGGCTGGGTGGTGGATGGGATCGCCAAAATGTTCAAACATAGCCATGGTGATGGCCAACACATTGCTGGTGATGCAGGCAATGGCGTGTTGCTCTGGAGTATCAGCAATGTAAGCAACCAGCGGGGTGAAACAAAGCTTCAGGTTGCCGAGTGGGTTGCTCATCATATGACCAATCTCAGTAGCCTTCTTGAGTGGCTTCACAACAAGTGAAATCACTTGATGGAGCAACTGATCAGCTAGGACACCGCGAAGGCACCTATTTGGATGGGTGAACTTGGGGATGGGGAGCAAGGCAAGGAGGAGGTAGGCCTTTATGGTGGGTTTCCTGCAAATACTGGCTGAGATGTTTGCTAAGCTGATTAAAAGGGGATGAGCTTGACAGTTGCCCACTTGGGTGATGTGAGTTTTATTGGATGAGAGAATGACCCCAAGAAGGGTTGTACTGTTAGGTAGAGCATCCTGGAAACTGACTAAGCAATTGCACTTCCCCTTGGAAGATATGTACCTATATCTCCCATGCTCGATTGCCTGTGAACCACTTGATATAGATGTGCTGGATGTGATCTGCAGTGGTGTAAATCTTCTGGAGCACAAATTCAATCTTCCCATTGATAGAGGGTGAATGCACGAGATGTTGAAGGCATGTGATAGCATCCTGGTAAAACCCTGCACACCATGTTTCATAGGTGCTTCGGTTTTGACAGACCGAAACTTCCATCAAGGTCCAGAAGGTAGCATTTTGATATGTTTCCAAAGTGCCTTCACTGTTCTGCCAGTGAATGAAAGATGGAGTGATTTGATCTGAGAATATGATGTCAGCACCATCATAGTGGGTAAGATAACACAACAGACAAGATGTAGAGAAAGGCATTTGTTAATTGCAGCCATGCTCAAGCCTGAATTGGCAAGCCACAAAGCAAATTGCCACTCAGCTTGGCATGAAAACGGGTAATATAGATTGTATTTGCACTCCAATGAATATTCATTGCTGTCGAACATGTCCATGAAAGTGTGGCCACATCTGTGGTTTGTGGAGGCCCCAGGATAGAGTTCCATTGTAGGCTGATCTATTTGATTTTCCTCCGTGGAGTTGAGCAGTTCTTCAGGTGAATCACTGACAGCCAAGTCATTAACAGGCAAGTTGATATCTGAGTCGGTCTCTGTCCAGTTGCTATCATCATCAAAATCAAGAGCTGAAGAGGAGATTGTGCAAGGCTTAATATGAAGTCGACTGGTGATGCATTGGCCACATGGTTGGTTCATACATATGTTGCAATGGTCATGTATGATTAGGGAATTTCTTGCAGCAGCCAGGGCACCTCAATGGCATGGCAAGATGATGACCAGACAGTTGACCGAAAGTAGTTCTAATTTAAATACTGTATGCTCCGTGAACCATGTGGTCAGAATGTCTACCACCGAAATTAAAGAGCCATGCTGCAGTAAGTACTGTGCTATTACTCGGGAATAGCCACTGTTGTCGGCTGCATGGAAAAACAGCAAGATTGGAGACAACGAGATATCTGGGTTGAATTTGGCTTCAGCAATGGGAAACATTGTATTCATATGATTGTTTCAATTTCTAGCAGGAAACAATCTCATCCAAGTTGATGGTTCTCTTTTGTCCCTTGTGGACATTGAGAGAGCCATTCATTAGATTTGGTGCCTCAGGTTCAAAGATCTGGCGGGTTGCCTTGCCTGTTTCTTCCAAGTCGTCACCGGTCTGGTAACACCAGAGCATGTATTCGAGGTGTCTTGTTGAGGTAGTTATTGATGTGGTGGAAGGTGTGTTGGGCAATGTAACTGATGACCAAGTTAGGGCATTTCCAGATTTCACCACCCTTGTTGGGTTCCATCTCATCAGTGAGAAGCTTGACCAATGTCAACTTTCCGGAACCATTGGGGTCGAGAACAGCAACATGGGAAGTGAGTAAGACTTGGAGGGTGATGTACAACTGTTGGATAGGTTGTCTGGGATACTGGAAGACGACCTTGCTAAGCAGACTCTTTCCCTTTGTCTTGACACCCTCAAGAAGTGGTGGATTAGGGAGCATAAACTTGTAGTCCTCGGCAGCCTCAAGAGTGTAGTATAACTGGCCTCAGGTACTTGCTGCACGAAGGCCTTTAGGTTGTCATAGTACTTTCAGAGCTCGAAGCAGCTGAGATGAAGGACATCAATCATGGTATTGTTGAGGAAACTGGAGTCATGAAACACAATAACTATGGACAGACTAGGCATCAAGAATACTACATGTATGGAATACATACTTGATATGCAGTGCTTCAGTGAGACAAGGTAGCTTTTGAGCCACACAATGTTCACCACATCCAAGTGGTTTATGAGTTTGTATGTCAGCCTTGAAGAGCATGACTCTGGAAAGAGTGAGCTTCACTTTCCAACCTCCTGACAGGCTACCAATGGCATGCTTCTAGCGCTTATTGTTGAAACCAATGGAGGTGAGAGTTTTGATGGTATCTGCCTGAGAAGCAAGGATACGCTTGTTGGACAAGATGAATTGGAGGACAGATGGGTCTCGGCCTTGCTACTGTTGATGTCATGCTCGATATAGAAGGTGCAAACCTAGTCAGGGAGACTCTGTACCTGACTGTTGGTAATCTGAGTCGCCCGCATGAAGGTGGACTTGCCATACTGTACTGTTCTTTCTGCAAAGACCATAGCGGCTGCCACGTTTAAGATGAAGGGTGGCAGAATTGAAAAGAATCTTGGCACTGTGAACAAGGGAGAACTGGCAGTTGCACAAGTCTTCGCCTTCTTCGCTGTCCTCGTCGACACCCTCTTCATCATCAGCGGAAGGAGCTGGACAAGCAGCCCACTCTGCCATAACAGAAAAAGGAAGTTGAGATGAAGGACAGATAAGGAGCAAGGGTTGCTTACTCTGAGATATGGAAGTTCTTGGTGTTCACCAAGTTTGCGATGAGGCTGGCCATGTAGACAATAGTGGCCCATCCATAAGCTCAGGAGAACTTGCCCCAAGCTTCTTGTAAACAGCAGAAAAAAACTCAAGGACCTTCAAAGAGGGTAGATCAGCCCCATCACCCTCACTGGCAGGGACCTCACTGACTTGATGAAGAGTAGAAATTGCTTTGCTAACAACACCATTGTGCCTCACTGGCAGGGTCACTGATCGAAAGCTCAGGCAGGAAGGGGCTGATTGCAGAGTTGATGAGTTTGGACATATTGTCCATGATCACCAAGCATGACTAATGAAGTGCATGGGCTTTTCATGTCAGAAACTCAGCATTACTGCTTATGGTGCATCTCTGAGCCCCAACAGTTTTGAAAGACAGACCTGGCCCTGTCAGGTCCAGGAACTTGGATGCAACCAAACATACAACATAATTAGCTTACACTGCAACTTTGCACTTTGTGGCAGCGAGCTTCAAGTTCTCGCTGAGACCATGAGACAAGAGAGGAACCATGAGAAAGAACGTGGGGAATTCTACTTCAGAAACGAATGTAGTAGCCAAGATAAAGTTGAATCAACCTCTTCAACAGGGTTGATCAAAGCCTTTATAAAAACCAGAATAAAGTGTTCAATGTGTTGGAAATCAAAGCACAAGACTTTTCAAGCAACCCCTCTTCTTCACACAGTGCAGCCTTGCCAGTGGTATCCAGCCTCGACAATATCAGGTAGTGAATACTAGTAACGTTAAAACTGATGTAATCTAGGGCAGTTTTGATGTCTCACAATTCAGCAATGTGCTATAAATTCCGAATTTCGGCAGCTCAAGAAGCCTTACAATTTCAAACCAGGGGTCAGATGACTAGACTGGTGACCAGTCCATCCAAAAGAGGTAGCTGCGACAAAGAGGCAAGCCGTCAATAGATGGACTGGTAAATCTGGGTTTGAATTTGGCAGGGTGAGCAGATTCCCAGAGTCATCTGACCTTTAGCCAATAAGATAATGTGCATTTTCGCCATTGGATGCAATAAATGAAAAATAAATGGTAAGGTTAAGTCAATGTCCAATGTACACACTGCTTGATTGATCATTGTTCATGGAATTTGTATCTGGCTACCCTGTCTGACAACGAGAAGCTTGATGTGCTCTGGGTATGCCTTATGGTCTGGGTTCTTATTCAGTGTGCCATCGTCCCTTGTGTCTTCCGGCTTGGACAATGCCCACGTCCAGTCAATACAGAAAGTAAGACCTAAGATGGGCAGAACAAAGAGAGAAAATAAAGAAAAAAGGGCAACAAGAGGTCCAAACTTTGACAGCCCTTCCTCATTGCTTGGGCTTGACCTTGCCCCTCAGCTGCTTTCTTGACGATAACGTGCCAATCCCCATCATCATCCCCACTGGCATCCTTTTTCGGCTTGCTTGTTAATATGAGCTTGTGCCCACTAATGTCATCACCCCTCTTGCCTTCATTGTCTGACACATCTAGGATCTTGTGGACACGTGTATTCATTGTTTCAGTCCATCGCCAAGGCAGAGTGAATGAAAACATACATACATCAAATGCCTCTTCAAGAGGCACAGGCCCAGCTCCAGCTTCTTGGGTACCTTGCCCAAATCCATTGCATTATGAAATGGCATGGGATATTCACTTACATTGTACCGACCATGAGTTGAGTGAAGCAGAACAAGAATAAAGGCTCACTTTTTTGCGAATGCAGTCTTGGCCACCGATGGAATCTTTTTCAATATGACCTTGTCCTTGTGTTGGTTGACATGTTGTTAATGTTCATGCCACCATAGTCACAGTGCAGACTAAATGAGATGAGAACGTGCACACATTGACAACGGATACTCGCAGATGCACCTTGGCGAATTTTTTTGCTCCAAGCATCGCTCACATTGAGCTTGATCAGCATGAACCCTTCAGGCTTGGCACACAAGTGCACGCTCATCATCTTTCCAATGCCCAGCAGGCCCGAAACAAGGACAGCAATAAAGATTTTCATCCCATTCTTACCCAGCTTCTTGAAACCCGCTTTCAAACTTGACGACTAGTGTATGATGTACACACCATCTGGTATTGACTGCGAAGGGGACACAAAAATAGATGGGCCACTTGTGCTGCCACAACTGTACATTAGCCCAATGCAACCCTCACGACATACACACACACACATACACTTCAGTTTCGTCTTTCCCTTTGGCCTTGCTCTCCTCCCGCTTCGCCATCCACTTCCACATCTTCTCACCCAACACCACCACCCACACCACCCCGCTTGGCCCTGTACACAGACACGGTTATTCTCAAATATGGGATCCAGCACAAAAAGTGAGATATGGCCTAGGCGAAGAAACACCTTTCAAATGCATTCATCATGGCCACATAGAGTATCAGCTGCATTGAGATCAAGATTATTGTTGTTGTAGTCCACTGGCATGCCAGGTCAGAAGATTTTGATTATCCAAGTCAGTAGACTGTAGCCTTCAGGTACTGCATGAGCTTGAAGCTAGGGAAGGGAGACCGACGGCAAGTGCAGAGTTATCATTCCACTTATCATTTGAGGTGCTATGTACACATGGCTATGGAAAGGTCCAGAATGGGCTTGTCAGTCAGGTGACTCTGGGAATCCACTCACCCTGCCAAATTCAAACCCAGATTTACCAGTCTGTCTATCAATGGCTTGCCTCTTTGTCACAGCTACCTCTTTTGGATGGACTGGTCACCAGTCTGAGTACTGAGTTCCAGACCAACACACTGTCAATGTACGCTTATCCTTGTGGGATCACCCATGCACAATGTGCCACTGGCATTGGCAGTGGTCAAAAATATGCAGCATGAGACTCCTCTGTGGATGTTTTATGACTAACACAACACTGATCATACCCTGAATCAGAGTAGGTGATGTCGTTGGCACCTGCATATTGAACAACAACATCCAAGTCAGAGTCCTTGAACTCGGAGTGAGTTGCTGTTCAGAAAGTGTTCCCAAAGGTGGCAGATCGACCAGAATTTTCTCCAGTCACCCTGTATGTTCTTCCAGCGTGCTCCAGTACTTTGGGCTGACTCCTGTGTAAAGGTTTGACTTCAAGTGGCTGACCATGAGCACTTGTACAGGCCAGGATTCAGGTTACACCGACACTCACTACACCAGGTTTTTCATGCCAAGAGAGTGCTGGGTTATTGCAACAAACATGCGAGCTGTTGACACATCCCTTGGATGATCCCACACGTTATTCATTGCTTATTAGAATACCAGGAGCGAGGAAATGCGGTACCATGCTTGGTCGCCAATGCAATCATCCAACATCGTTTAGATGATGCCAAGGATCCAGAACTCGGATGAGCCATTAAGAGTCTGCTAGAAAACTATGTGGTGATTATGCTTGTCACATCCCATTCCTGCAAGCTAACGATGTATTCAGCATCCATTGAAATGAGCACTGGGTTGTAAACGCTACACTTGTGGTCTTTGTTTATCTCATGAGTCATGATGAACCAGTGCAATACTGTATGCAGCAGGAAATTGGCCACATAGTTGGAGAGTAATGGCTGCCCAACTTTGAAGACAGAGCATCACTGCCATATGTGGATGTGGTCCTGCAAGAGATGGTGATGTGTTGCCTAGTGGAGCCACTCGGTATATTCGATCTCCACATTAGATTTCTAGTCATTAATGGGATTTAGGCTTACTCATGCCACCTCCGAAAACGATGTTGATGATGGGTATTGTATTCCTCAAGGTAAGCACTGTGATACTTTTTGGTTTGGTTTAGCTTATCACTTCCACAGGTCCCTAATGTCTGGTCACTCATTATTGACCACATCTTTGATCATTTGGATTGGTACTTCAATACGCCTGGATCAACGATGTTTCTGTAAGTCCTGAATGGTTGCACCGCTGTCGCTGGCATTTGTCATTGCAGGTGGTGGAGCCAGTGCGACAGTCATCTCTGTTGGTGTGGGAAGCTCTTTGTGTTACTTCAACCAAGGGCTGTCATGGTTCATCCACCAGCTAATGCATTGTTTTTTCCGCAAGTCACATGACTGTTTTGCCCACTAGGGTAACTTACCAGCAACTTCTGAAACCCAAGTTCTGTTGAAAATGTCCAACAACAATGTCTCATTTGATCACTGCCTCAGCTAAACAAGAGAGTTTAGCAAGAGCCCCAAAGCAGCCGTCGACCAGGTGAGTAACTCCATCTTGGATGCTGAAAAAGCAGACACTCCATTGCACAGAACAGTTTACCCACTGCTGTACCTTCGACCCCAGAATCCACTGAAGAAGCCATCTCCTTACTACGTCTTTTAAGAGCCGGCCACAATCTGTGTCTGGCTGAGTTCAACCTTCTCAATTCTGAAGCTAGTCAGGGCACTGCTCATGCTGAATACTACACACTCCAGGCTGAGAAGGCAAGAAAATAGCTCGAGCATGCCCAGTACACTGTTGGTTATGGTAGGATGGTCATCACTTGGAGTGGCTATTTGTATGAGGCTACAGTTGGATGTTCATATTAATATCTTTTGTGAGTTTTACCAACTCTCATACATAGGTTGCTCTAAAATCCCCATGTTCTGCATGTCAAAAGTTATTGTAGAGTTTGTATATGTACCATGTAGAACTATTGTTGGGTATGTATCTCAAGTCCATACTTTATGTGTTGTCTCCATGCCAGTGGTGACTTCCTACGTGGTGGGTATGTCATTGACCACCATTCATTACTTGTAAGGCCCGTAAGGTTCCAAGTACCCACAGGGTTGACTTGAGTTGAGGGTTTCCCAAGCAAGACCAGCCCGCAATTACTTCCTCCTCATGCAATCAAGAGCAAACTATGTATTTGGGTAAGACGCTCCCCAACTAGATTCTTTGAGATGTACACTCTGTCTGGTCCCTCTTTGTTGCACAATTATTCATGATCATGATCTATTCTCCAGGTCAGTGCCAGCAAGCCTTGGTGCAGTCCTTTACCTACCTCAACCATCAGCACTCTCTGAATTCATTCATTGATATCATCAATTGCATACGTGTTTGTGGTTTGACTCATACTACATGTATTTATGCCCTCTGAGACAAAGTTTCCAGTGTCCTTGCTGCAAGATGGGTGGACATGTGCAACAGTCACCGTCGACAGAGGCTACTTTAACATCGAGGTGTTTCACCCTCTTATTCTGTTCGCGTGTCTCTGACCACTTCCCTGCCAGTAGTCATTGAAAATATGGTATTCCGACACTTCCTGTCTCCTATGTGGAAACCACGAGTGCCAGCATCTCACAGACTACTATTCTGAGCGCATTTGCGATGCATGCATGAAGTCATTTCATGCATTGCCACTTGCCACCGTCATGAACTAATTATTGTGCATACATGGCAGGCTATCTCCCAAATTGAACATGATGGACGACATCTGTACAGTACATTTTTTCCCATCATCACTTGTCCCACTCACCTCATACCACCCTAGATTGATCAATTCCAGGAACCACCTACCCATGGGTTGATATGCGACATTCTGTGGTCAGATCCTGTTGAGGACTTTGGTCAAGAAAAAATGAATGAGAGTTTTGTGTACAACCATGTATGAGGATGCTCCTACTTCTTCACATGGGTTGTCTCCTTGTGAACCGACGTGAGCATACATTCATACCACACATAGGTACCAGACTGCCTGTTAGTTCCTAGAATGTAATAACCTTTCAATTATCTGTGCACATGAGGCTCAAGATGCAGGGTGCTCCATTCCATCTTATGTCATCCCTGCAACATATATCCAGCTATCAAATGTATCACAAGATCAAGATGACTGGCTTCCCTTCTGTCATGACGATCTTTTTCACGCCAAACTACCTTGATGTGTACAACAACAAAGCTGCTGTTCTTAAGTATGAGAGCAATGTGATGAATATCCATCAATTTAATTGTACCCCCCACCCATATTGGCTACCCAGCTTTATGGATGTCTTTACATGGAGTCTCCCGTTCATCGGAGAAAAGAGTACGTTACCATTTCTTGTCAATTCCAAATATCCATTGATCTTGTCACAGATATGCTTGTTGCAGTTCTTAACACTTGCAGCACAGAAGAGCTTGAAGAAATCCTACTGCAACTGGCACATCCTGATCCCATTGAGCAGAGAAAGGTTGTCAAGAACAAGATCATTGCTGTCAGGCTCATCCAACAGAGAGGAATCGGAGAAGGTGGGAGAGTTGGGGAGTATCATAGTAGATTGCAATACGGATGACTAGCATTGGGTACAGAGGGTATTAAAGATGCCATGTCAGGATTCGAAGGTGCATATGTCTCTTTGTACTCTTTCCCGAACTGTGCTCATCCTCATCTAGATGAAATCGGATATCAATAACGAATGCTTACCACCCAAGCTATTTGATGCCGAAGAAGCCAAGGCATTCCTCACCCAACTTGAACACGCACGCTTGCAATCACTCCCCGAGACCCCATCAATTGTTGATCTTTCCTTTTCCTCCTCTGGGTCTATTGAAGCCAGTATTGAGGCAGCACCGGCGTCCACCTTGTTCCCATGCTTGCAAAGCAACTCAAGCCTTGCTGAGCAAGGTACCATTCCGTGGTCGACACAACCGTCAAACCAGTCTGGGCATGACATGGATGAGTCTGTCAACATGCTGACGTAGTCTGGAGAGTACAATTTCAATGATCCAGGAAGCATTGGATGGCAACGATTTGGAGGTGATAGTAGGGAGCGAGGGGGGTAGATGATGTCCCAAGGACAGCTATTTAGTTGTACCACTTTTCGTGTTCATTTCTGTCTTATTTTCTTTTAGTGAGCGCAGATCCCTTTGGTGAGTAATGATAACGATTGGCTGGATATGACGGTTACTCAGGACATATTGAAGCAGGCGCACAGGGGCATGGAGAGGCTGCATCATCAGCGTTGCTGAGTACAGTTCCCATCAGGTTCATGCCACTGGCAGGCTCCTATGTCGGCTAGTGAGCACAAAGTCTGAACTTTGTCACAGGACTGCTGTCGTCCATCATGTGAACATGTTCAAGTTCAAGTCGGCACACCTACAAAGCATCTCCTGGCCCAGGTTATCCGTAACGAGTCGTGATGCCAGAATTGTGAACATCAATTCGGTACTTGGCCCAGATGTCCACATATGCTTTTCAGTCAAGACCCATGATGCCACTCATGTCTGATGCATTGGTGCCAGGCCTCAGGGACAGTCACTCAACCGGTCTAGAGTGTTGTGACTGTGTCACAACATGTGACACTTGCCACAAGTCCTCACACCCAAGCTGACCTGTGTCCTTTTCTATGTCTCACCAACATCATGATATCCAGTTCAGGTTAGTTATCCCGGGGATCCCTTGAAATTTGGAACCGCCTGAATTCTCACTTCGAAGCCTTTCAGAGAGCTGCGAGATTCAAAGCCACCGATTGACTAATATGAGGCTCTGTAGCCCCGAGGATCCCAATGCCTCCAGTGAAACATTCAAGCAGGGTGAGGCCAATGACTTGGTTGAGCCCGTTGCCACTAGTGCTGACTACCGCAGTCAGACGCCGGAATATACAAATCTGTCAAACCCTGCCATTCCAGCAAGCACTCCCATCAAGAAGGATCAACCAATACAAGCAATCTTCTTGATGCTGACACATTTTTGCATTCCAACACTCAACATCATCGGTAGACACATGATAGGCTACTTCATCAGTCCGATGCCTGTCACTGACTTCCTAGACACTTTTCTCCCCACAGACCGGATTCCTGAGTACCATCAAGTGACAAATTTCTTGCCACGGTCTTCATTCCAGGAAACAGTCTCTGTTGAGAACAAGTTGAAGATGTACAAGCCATTTGTGAGCTATCTTTGGTTGCCGTATCAATGTCTACCACGTACTGATTACATTGGTCATTGAAGATCCAAGCAATGAAGCCATTTGCTCCACAGTTACACTTTGTCAATTCTCATGCTTGGGGAGACAAGAATAACAGCTATCCATTTGAAATCAAGCCTGACATCAGTATTTACCATAAGTCGGCAATTGGAGCCCCTCCTTCAATGATGGGTTGCAACGTTTTAGAAGTCGATATCATGATGTTCATTGAGTTCAAGTGGTACAACTTCAACAATCCATTCCTCGTTCCTCCAGACTCGGAATCTACTTCTGAATGTGAGTTCATTGTCCAATCTGATATCTGAAGAGACACAATAGGCCAGATAGTGGCGTATACTGCAGCATTATTCACCTCTCAATTCCGTACACACTTATTCTCCATGTACGTCCAGTGTGACCACACATGCATAATTTGATGGGACAACTTGGAAGGCGCCATCATCACCGAACCCATTCCATACAATACAGATCCCTCTCTCGTCAATTTTTTCTCTCGATTCTCACAAGCCCCACCTGAGCTCCACAGTGTTGATACCACTGTGACGAAACCTACCGACGATGAAGCTGCTGTTGCCAGGAAGGAATTAGGATTGAAGTGGAATGTCCCCATGTTCAAGACTGCTGTACTGGCAAATGACGGTGCACCCCCAATCACAATCATTTTCACCAATCCACATCCTCTTCCTACTCTTCCAGCAGGTCGCTCAACATGCGCCTGCCCTGCCTACGACATTTTGGGACATTGCCTAGTGTTCTTCAAAGATTCTTGGCATTTTAGCGCCACTGACTTCATTCCCGAAGGCCAGATATATGCAGACCTTAATCGGAACGATGTCCAATTCATCCCCAGCTGTCTCACAAGCAGCAACATAGAATATTGGGATGAGCAAAGGCCACAGACATATGAGGAGTCCATGTCTCCGTGGGCTTGTCAAAAGGGATTACAAATCATACATCACACTCATTACTGAATCTTGTTGGCAGCAGCTTGACAGAGTTTCCTACCTTGAAGGAAGTGGTCCAAGCAATTCATGACGCACTTATTGGTGAGTCTCCTTGCCATGATCCGAGTTTTTATGGTTTCCAACATGCCTATTATCAATTGTAGCTCATCAGGATGCGTTTCACGCCAGTTACCTCCACTGGGACCTCAGCCCCAGAAACATCGTCAGGTTCAAAGGTCACAGCTATCTCATTGATTGGGATCTCGCAAAATCGACGAAAGTGCCACATCCTCGACAAGTCACACTTACTGTACATGGTCATGACCCTTCTAAGACCTCTTTCTCATAGTTTTGAGTAGGGCACATGGCAGTTTGTGTTAGCATGCCTCATGGAAGACACAACTGCACACCATACATTCCAGGATGATCTGGAGTCCACCTTTTGGGTGCTTCTTTGGACCACACTCATGTATTCCCCATCAAGTTTCGATACTCCCACTCTCTCATCGTTCATTAGGAGGACTTTCAAGTCCAACCCTGGTGGAGAAGAAAAGCATAGCATGTTCACTTCACAAACGAAACTCAAGACCAACCTCTTTCCAGGTCAGCCCCTGCTATAGTATGACCTAGTCAAAGACCTTGCTGACCTCTTCAGAGGCGCCTATTCAAACGAACCTACTACTCTGGAGTGGGAGAAATACCACATGCTCAAGGTGAAACACACGGCTGCTGATGACCTGAATGACATACTTGAATTCATCCTCACTGCACTCCACATCACCTTGTCTGCCAGATTGGAGAGCCATGAATATATGCTTGAATGCTTTGACAAGTACTTGCGAGCAGCTGAATGGCTGAGCGCAGACTGTGCAACCCTGCAAACATTAAATGGGATCAATGCTTTTGGTGAAGAGGATGATGTGGCAACCATGAGATCAAAGAACGTGTTGAGCTGCATGGAGGATGAAGATAGGCAATGGAAAAAGGCAAGGACTGATATCTCTGGGTCCTGACTTGCTCTGGTGGCTGCTGACCATTTTTTTTACTCAGTGCTGTTATTGTTTGCATCTGCCCCATGCACTGGACCATGACAGCTCCCTTCCTTTTAATCTGTTGTGATACAATCGTGCCTTTACCATATAATAGGCTCTTGTTGGTTCTCCCCTTTTGTTTCATAGCAGTTTACTTTCAAATTACTTCATGTGGCTGTGTGACTACCAAGCAAATGTGATAGCACCTGTGGTTCTTCCACTACCCTGCCAAACAGTTGTATCGTGCTGTCCATCATGATGAACAAGATATTATCCAGGAGTTGAAATGCTGACCGGGTGATATCTGGATGAAGCGAACCTCATTTCTCGCACATCTCTCCCGTTCAATCTCGATGATTGCTTGCGATGATCATCCACACAGAGGACAACTCAATAGTCAACCTCAAGTATGTCTGTTGTCCAGTGACTTCTCAACTTCTCACACTCACCCACCCTTGCCTTTTCCTTTTTCCTCCTGACAGTAGATCTGTGGCCTGCAAACGGTACACATGGAATGAATCTCCCACCCTCGTCTTCCTCCTATCGCCAGCTCTCCGATGGCTGCCACACCAGCGATGTTGCATTTCACTAGTCCAACCATAGCCTTGCCTTGCAGCCACCATCCTGGTCTCTTACTCCACCTCTGCTCAGGAACCATACCATACCTCATTGGGGTCTGTGCAAGTCCTGTGCTTCTGCACGTGGTTGGCAACTACCACTTCATCCCTCCAACCTTCCGTGACTTCTCACGGGGACCAAAATTCATGAACAAAGTCTACTCTCTTGATCAGGCAAATACTGCTCCCCCCACCAGGATGTTTGATGCAGACTCAGGCATGCTTGCAAATTGGCAATGTGGTCGTCTGTGCCAACTGGCTCTGGGTACTAGTACATGTCTTGCTTGCTTGGTGACTGTTTGTTGGAGTTGATGAAACCAGTGTAGGGTGAGTGATTGTTGAGCAGACCTCTCCAGAGTCTCTGGGTTGGTCAACCCAGATGAACATGCGGGGTTGGGGTTTTATGGGCGGCAACAACAGCAACCACCAAGTACATTCTTTCCATCTCATCGCTACTACCAAGAGTCGGTGAGACATTTCTGTGGGATAAGGGAGAGTAACAGGATCCTTACGCATGGTGAGACAGGTTTATTCAAGTTCCTGCTCACAGACGCCACCTGAGTAAATGTGGATCCTAACCGTTGCATGAGGACTTCCCTCACCACATTCCAGTCTTGATGAGGGCATGTTAGCTGGGCTCAGGCCAAGCATAGTAGTCAATACTCACTTTTGGAGTCAGTACTTGGTGCTGCATCTATGATGCTCACTGCAACTTCGACAAGAACGGGACTCAAGGACCATGTCGGCTTTCCTGAGATCAACTGCCCACTCCTCAACCAAAGCAAACTGTGAACACACTCACCCCTCATGATCTCTGTGGCTGTGCCATTCGGGTGTTGTATGAACCTAGTTTCTTTTTCTTTGGCGAACTCCTTGAGCCTCACATGCCTTTCCCTGCAACAGTGTGTCATGCAATTGCACATTTTACGGCAGTCGGCTTTGTGTGTGTGTTTGACCATGATGGGGATGGATGGACCAGTTAAGCAGTTCATATGAGGCAAGGCAGTGGCAGGAGGGAAGAGACTAGTAGTGTCCCTTGATGCACTGTATTTTGAGCTTGGCATGTGTACTAGTTGTGTCTTTTGAACACAGATGATTCTCTCTTCTCCATCGCCCATGGCTGCAAAAATGAATGCATATCGAAGTTGCTCACACACATGACATCAAGTAGCTACAGCATTGGCATTCTTTCCGAGATCTTGTGTGTAGGCGGGGGGTTCATGTAGACCTTCCACGTTTGCATGAAGTATGTGCTTGGGGTATGTTATTCATCATCCATGAGGGTCCTACGTGGCCACATACTGATATTTCTCTTGTGATAGGTCTTCCTGATGGTCCCCCATGGTGGGGAGTGGTGCATGGTGTCCTTTTGTGTATTCAGCGACGGCTGACAGCAGGGTTCAAGTTGTGGTTGGGGGTGTAGACACGAGGTGACACCCAAGATGTGGGAGGAGACGTACGTGTTGGCGTTGCTCTGCGCAATATTGTACTCAGACAATCTGATGCAATGGCTGGATCCAATCACAAGCAGTGAAGGTGAGGCCTGGTTTTTTGCAGGCGGTCGAGGCACTGTTTATGAAAGGTGCATGTGTGTGTGCGGTGTGGTGTGTGTGATGGGGTACTAAATGACAGCAGGGACAGGCTGGCAGGTGGGGTCTGAATTGGATCCTGAGATTCAGGTCACCACAGTCATATTGAATCATCTGATGGCAGGGGTGATCAAGTATTTCAGCACAAGTGGGCAGCATCAGCAAGTGGCGAACTTGTTTGAAAAGTTGGCAGCCAAGGAGCCCAAGATGGTGTCGTTGGAAAAAAGTTATATTGGGATGAGTGCATGTTTTTGCTTGTGTCACTGTCGACGTCATGGTGTTGACTCTCCCATGTAGACAAGGTCAAGGCAGTCCAGATCATGTTGGTGGCAATGAAGCACACACCACATTCGTATACGCTCTTGCACGTATATCTAGAGCAATTTCTTGTGGTCCAAAGGGAAATCAGCCTGGCACTCAAACTAACCCAGGAAGCCATCAACTGTGCCCCGGGCCCAAGCGAGTTCATAACATGGGAGAAACTGACAGAGTTGTACATTGACACCAAGAATTATGAGTTGGTGTGCCCTCATGGTTCTCTCACTGCTGATTATGTGGGCTGACATGTACGACAAGGCACTGCTCACGCTGAATTCGTGCCCCATGTTTACATACAGTGGCAAGGACATACATAGGCCCATTCAGACATTGTGCATCCATCTTCTGTATAAATGCCAGATCAGTGATATCTTGCCAGAGAAACAAAAAACGGAGGACGAGGTAGGCATCTGTCAGTATTGATTTGATGGCCTACTGACACTGCCCTCGTCTACTAGTAAGCCAACCCCGCTCTCCTTTGACTCCCATCACCCTGCCTGCATGGCACCTCAGGCTGGGCCCATGTGTATTCCCTCCTGACGCACCTCGTCTCTGAGATCGGATGGCCCAGGGATGAGCTGCTCAAGACCCGAAGTGCTGTGTTTGTGATGGAAGAAGAATACTGCATGCAAAAGTCACATGCCAATCTGCAGAGCACAACGGGGAGTAGCTTCTGGTTCAGTGACAAGGACAGAGACATCGTTGTGATCCACGAGGATGGGACAGTGGAGCGGGGGCTGAACGCACGCAGGGCGGTTGATGATGCATCAATGTGGGCAGTACACAGTCCGCAGGACTCAGGGACATCCAAGGGGTCATTTTGGGTGTTGGGTCTGGGGATACCAATCATCAAGGTGTTGACCGAGGTGGATATCAAGCAGGAGTTGGCAGCAGCGGCTGTGAAAGGGGATGGGCATGGGGATGTGCAGCACCCCGAGAATGGGAATGGGCACGAGGACAGGGTCCGACCCCACACACAGAGGTCATATTTGTATCACCATATGCTCCTCGACCAAAGCAAACCTTGAGCGAGCAGATTGTTATTCAGTACCCTTCAAAACAAACGACATAGGCCAGGGAGAGCCAGAAACAGTGGGGTAGTTATTATGTGTGTTTTTATCCCCTTCCCAATGCTCTTGAATACAAGTCAAACTGATCTACAGGACAGGACTTCATGTCTGTCACCTTCACATCCCTCTGGCCTCGCTATCCTCTCTGACCACCTTACTTTCCCTGACTGATGCACTCCCGAATAACCAATTTTTTCCTGACATGTTCGCTCTCCTTGGAAGTGAACCTCACAGAATAATCCCTGTTGGACTCCGCTGCACCTGACAGTATACAATGTGTGTCCGTTTGGGTAAATGGCTGTTACTTCTTCAAGGCAAAAGTGATGCCTTCAAGTTGGAGACCCCGAGATCCATCTCGATTCAACTGCCCACAGCTCAGTTCCACTGTCACCACCATCCTCGTCATGGCAGCATCAACCAATGTTGTTTCTGCCTTCCAGGGGTGGTGACACAGATTCCATCTTCCTCAACTCCAATGTCACCGAACTCCCCGACACTCTCAAGATTTCCGCCGATTTCAAAAAGGCTGTCAACAACCAGTACAAACTCCTTGAGATCAACTTCGAGTTGGACAGCATGTTTGCATGACTGCTCATGCTTCAGAAGAAAAAGTATGCTGCTATCAACATTGAGGATGGCTCGTGGACGTCCATGGAGATCAAAGGCTTGGATACAAAGTGTAGAGAGTATTGTGCTTTGTTGAAGAACATGTCTCAGTGAGTGATACCTACATATTTTTTGTCCACGACTTGACACAGTTTGGCAGGTAGGGCACCGAACATATCAAGTGGGCAGATGGGGAGTTGGCTACCAGTCTCGTGCATGTCGCCTTTTTTTTTTTCCTTGAGTGTGCGTTCAGCGCACTCGTCATGTTTTGGTGTCATGAGTTAATGCATAGCCACTCCTATGACAGCATACAGCTGGGCTGGATTCCATCCCCATTATTCATAGTGAGCGTCTCTTTGCTACAGTATAGTATTTTTGCTCATGCTGCATATTTCATGGTTAGTTGTCAGCTCCCACCGCTGTTGGCATAGACCCTTCCCTTGCCCTCCATGTTCCTTGTCCAAGACGTCCTCTTCGCATGTCCCATGCACACCTGCAATGCCAACCCGAAACATGAGTACTTCGTCGATTAATGCACTGCACTTCTCATCCTTGCATGGATCACCCTATTTAGGTATGTGTTGAGCCTCGAGTGCAATTTCACTCTTTAGGCATCCTTCCTACGTGTGCTCATGCATATCGCAGACTCGGGAAACCAGAGCAGAATGTACCTGGTCTCTGGATGCAAGAGCATGCGGCACTGCAACCACCATCGCCTCTCCATCCCTGGGAGCTCGATGACGCATTCATGCAAGGCATTTCATGGCCTACCTGATTGATGTGGCAGGTGGTATATCCTTCAAATCACCTTTGATCTCATGCAGAAACAGAATGAAACTAAGGATAGAGAAAAGGAGAAGCAACTAGGCAATGTCAGGTTCAGAGTGCAGATTATGCGGCAGACACGGAAAGGGTTTACAAACCAGGTTGCGGATGAACGAGAGGTGGAGGAAGAAGACAACAACAACAAGACTGGTGACGAAACAGGGGAACACAATGATGGGAAATTCATGCTGCACAGACATTGACGTTGAGGCTCACGAATACAATACAGAGGGGAATTGTGAATCAAAGCTCAATGGAGGATGAGGTGCCATCATCACAATCACCAATTCCACAAGATCGCAACATTGAGACATTGACACCATCTTCGCCGGCCAGTCTGTGGGACGGTGTTGGAAAGCTGAAATGTTCAGATGTGGTGGCTGCATTTTCCAAAGTGAGCATCTTCAAGTCTTTGAGATTCGCTGAGAATTAATCATTTTCCATGTTTTTATTTTTATTTTATTTTATTTTATTTTTGTATCTTTTTTGTACAATGTATTGTGGCGCCATCATATAAAGGCTGCACCTTCATCCCACTCCTCCCACTGCCCATGACTAGTGACACGCATAAATGGCAACCTCCTGAGGTTGTCACTGCTGTGCCTTCCAAGAAGCAGAAAGCATCCAGTGCGACTCATTGCAGTGGGTGTGCTGGTAAAGGCATGGGGGGTGCGACAGAGCAACTCAGGAAGTATGGAGATGCCGTTGTGGGTAGCCCAAAGAAGAAACCAGATCTCCTCACTGTTGCTGGCAAGGCTCGCAATCCAATGGCTCCCAAAGCTATGAGCCATTGCACAAAAAAGGTAAGCCCAAATTTTTAACAGTTGAATCTACTAACTACATTAGCGAGGGCAGCCTGAGCACCAATCCCTACCATTGCATGGCCCAGTTCCTAAGAAACCCAAGCCAGATAGCAGATTTGGACTCAAACTTGTACTAGTAAGTCAACTTGCAGTACACCGATGTCGCACACTGATATACTCACAGCCAGCGAAAGAGGATTCGACTCCCACCCTGGTTATACCAAGCACTGCAAGAGGGCAGGAAATTCTTTTCGAGGGACAACAGCATTGGCTCACGAAGCTTGGTAGGTGTCCCAAAGTCAGTGAGGACACTTCCAAGAGTGACGATGGTTTAGATGGTGACCCAGAGTGCCTACCTGGTGATGACACTGGAAATGAAGAAGAAGAACGCATACACGAACTGTTTGGTTCTGATATATCAGGTGACGACCATGGTGACGCAAGTGCCAAACATGAGAATGAGTCCAAGTCGGGAGAACAGGAGGATGACAACCACTGGGAGAGAGATCACACTGGACTTGATGAAGAAGAGGGTCATGACGACACAGTCAGGATCAAAGATCAACAGCTGCTGGATGTCGACACGAATGATGTAAGTCGAACTATCTTCAAGTCATCAACATCACTTGACTTTTGCAGGATACTAATGTCCTTGAGGACTACTATGCGAAGAACCCCCATCCCCAGCCTCTGTCACCCACAAGATTACATGGCTTACAGCCACCTCTTGCTGTGAATCGCCAGAATGTGCCTTCCACTAATGGTGATGTTGACAAAAGTGATGATGCTCACCAGCATCCTAGACAGAGGTGTCATTCGCAAAATCCAAAGCATGAACACTGCACAGTTCCAACTCAGCTCACATTCTATCCGCCAAAATGGACAGATTTCCTCGAGCAGTGTAAGGTCGAAACACGCATGCATGCAGCTATCAACGAACCCTGGCCCAATCACAAACAGGCATTGATGGGTTTCATCCTGGAGATGCTCAACATGATGATCGTGAATTGGAGGCGAGACAAGCAAACGGTAGAGAGGGGATACTACCTGAAGTACAGGGGACAAATGTGTAAACTGGTTCATATCCTGAAGTGATTCCATCAATGCACCACTGATCTCCCCAGCTTTATGAGGACCTCATGTCTTGGCGCAGCAAGCTCAAGAAGGTCGCAGCCAGCACAGTCCATGTGCATTATGACTTTTCCCTTCCTCCAGGCAGTTGCCTCTCAATAGCTGAAACTTGCCAACACATGAAGCACGTTGCTGAACAGTTGGTCAAGAAGTCTGCCTTTGCACAGACTGGAAAAGATGAGGAGGTACATGTAGGATAGCCTAGGGAGCTGTGCTAACTAATCATTTACAGGGCTATGCCAATAACTTTGGCCACCCCGCAATACGTGAAGTCATCCACAGCTTTCTTTTCAGTCGCGAGAACTGCATTGGCAATGTCCATGGTGGCAAGTTTGGATCCCGTATTCTGGACGGGACTCCCATGCTTGCTGTTACTGCTGTAAGATCCTGCAATATTACCATGACTACACTGACACATTTTGAAGATATGCTGCATTCTTGATGGGTACAGGATGCATGGTAAACCTAGATTCCCATATTTCAGTTGTGATAACTATGTTTCAAAGTGGCGGAAGTACAATAAATTGGTCTTGGAACTCAAGGAGGATGAAGTTCATAGGGAGAAACTTGACAAGCTGTGCTGCGAGATTGCTTGCACTGGTTTGTAAGTATTCTAATGTGTTGTTTGATCTTGCCATGCTGATGTCATGGTCCTGTCACTAGTACTGGTGGTGGAGGCAATGCAGAGTCTAATGGCAATTCCAGCAATGATGAGGACTATGCTGTTGATCTCAGCTAGAATTTTGTGATGTAGTACCTTGAATGATGATCCATTACCACAAAAATATTGATCAGCTGGAATTTCAACCATTCTATGGAAGTTTCATTGCAGCTCTGAGAGAATGCAGGTACTAGTAGTAGTCTGACCTGCTCTGCTGCATTTTTGGATGCTATCATATCCTGTGCCAGTGCTGGCCCATAGTGAGACATACTGTCATGCCTACACATGCTATCACAGCTTCTTATATCAAAACAGACTTGGAATGGTAGAAAGTCACATCCAGTCTTGATATAGATTTGCATTTAACAAATGCTATGAAAGCACTATGAAAGCACTGTCAAGATGGACCCTCACTATGAGTACTATGGGGCTGTCTAGTGCTGTCCAGTACTGGACAGTCACATCTCAATTTGCAGATGAGTCCCGCCTCGCCCTCATCCTTGTTGTTGACTCATCTGCCTTGCATTGACTTGGATATCAATATCATCCTTGCCATCTTCCCATCCCTTGTTGTGCTGTCCTTACCATTAGCACCATATTGACACTGCCCTCACCATCCTTCCCATCACTTGTTGTGCTGTCCTCGCCATTAGTGCCGTATTGATGCTGCCCTCACTATTCTTCCCATCTTGCCATTGTCCTCATTATACCACAGCACATCCAGGGCCTGTTGCATTGTGGTCCTCATTATACCGTCTGAGTCACACCCACATCACATCATTGGGTGTCACAAGCAAACTGAGTGCTTTCGCTGCCATCTCTTCCTCCTGCTGTTTCTTCTTGCATAACACAAAGTCCTTGAGCAACATTTTGACCTTTGGCGGTGGTGGAGGTGAGGGCTCCCATGGAGGCTGCACAGGTCCAGTACCAATGGCAAGTTCAACTTCTCGAACATCAGGGTATCTATTCATACTTGATCAGGCACGAACCTATGGTCATGAGGGACTCAGATCACTAACTTGGACGTGAAGATGGAGAATATTTCATCTAGGACATTTGCCTCAGTCATTCTTGCTTTGATAGCCACCAGCGCTTTGGCCTTGAGATCCTTGTTACCAAGCTAAGAACAATCTGGAGTCCAGCATGATTTGAACATATTTTATATGAATGCTCACGAAATCTGCCAGTCGATACATTGATTTCAGTGAGTAAACAGGCTGCCCGCCTTCAATGGATATCACACGATGACTGGGTTGGACTTGAGATTTGAGTTCACAGAATTCAGCATTGCCAGTATAACAGTACCACAAGAATGTGTGCCAACTGCAATCCCATTAGGTACCATGCAGCATTGAGCAACGACATATCACTATGTGGTGTGGGCTGTGAACTTGACCCAAACTGTTCATTCATAGCTGGATGGGGGTTCATTCACAGTTTGTTTGGGTTCCTCAGGCCTGTTGACTGGCTTGAAGGAAGATAAGAAGCTTCTGAAACTCTTGCTGCCACTTTCAGATTGCTGACCTGTCCAGGTTATTGAATTTGAAGTAAGTGGCACATGCAAGCAAGATGGGGAGAGAAGGTCTACCTCCAAAGGTAGCTAAGTCATGCTCATGGCCTGAGTTGCCAGGTGATGATTCATCTTCGTCTACATCCTCAAAATCACTATCCAGCTCATAATCAGGTGTTTTCGAGTGTCACTAGTGCATGTGTCCAACTTTCCCTGAGCATAGCTTGGGGACTATCAGCTAAACTTGCTTGGAGATTAAACCTTTACTCACAGAATGACATGTCAACATGTCCTTCCATGACAGCAAGTGAAGCATATGTTGACAGAGGTTCTCCAGTGTCTCCAGAACAAAGCGAGGAGGCTAGAAAACCAAAAAAGGCCAAGACCACCAATGCATCACTCACCATCAGCCACCCATGCCTTCCCTTTCTTTGGCACCCACAGGTGGATCCTCCTCTGCCATCCCTCGACAACTTGCTCCATAAGCTGAATGGTGCAATCCAAGTCCCGCATTGAAGTCGGACCTGCAGGCACAGGTCATGAATGTACTGCTCAAAGCATGAAGAATCGACATAAATTGAGCCTGAAGATAGTATAGATGCACTGGGCTATCATCGCACACAATAGGGAAGAGTAAAGTGTATGCAAGATCAAGTCAGCAACCGAAATTTGGATGGGGAACAGACAAGGTTTGGACTCACACAAACAATGCAGGTAACATATGCACTGCATGTCTGTCATCCCATTCCCACCCCAAAACGATTTCTTCATCTGCTCTCAAGTCCTGCAATGCAAACAACACAAAAGAGAGAGTCATTGGATCCACATCAGAATTGGATGCTGAGGGCCCATCATCTTGGTCAGGGAAGTCGCCCATTTGTTGCCCTTGGACCCGAGGTGTTGGAGGAGGGAGGGTTATACTGCAGGTGATGGACTACTGTCAGCAACGGCACTAACCATTGCTTTCCCCCTTTCCCTTCCCTTCTTGCATGACATCAGAGTCAGGCGGAGGTGGGGCGTCGGGAGGGGCAGGTGGATGTTGAGATGTAGATAGTAAGACAAGGGGGTGTTGTAAGGGTGTTTGTGGCGGGATAGAGAAAAAGGACATTGTTGAGGATGCTGCTGAAAGGGCGTTGTCAAGGATTTCGTGGACGTGGTTGGGAGTGGATGAGCAGGGTTGATGGGTGGCATCGAGGAGGTAGCAAGGGGATGGGGGGACTGTCGTGGTTTAGTGGAGGGGCCATCTCCCACAAAGATTGGAGTAAGTGGCGTCGTTATTGGCAAAAAAAGCACAGGAGATGCAGCTGTTTCCACTTGAGTGGGACTTGGAGAGTAGGGGGAAAAGAGAAGAGCTGGGTCCAGCCACCCCAATGTCTCCTCAAGACCATGACTGCGATAATGAGAATTGCAAGACAAATGAAGAAACAAGAGAAGGGCCCATAGGCAACTTTGGCTCACTTGGCTCCTACCTCTCTCATCTCCAAGAGCAGTTTCTCCTTTTCTTCTTCCATCTTGTCTGGCTGCCAATCTGCCAATCATCCAAAACATGGGAAAGGCTGGGAATGACATGATGAGCTACAAGGAAATCTGACATGATAAAAAAAAGGCATCAGCACATACAGAATCCATATTGAACATGTGCCATGCGACTGCATTTGCCTTGACATTGGGGGAAGCGTTGTACACGGGCAGCTTCTCACCAGTGTCCCAATCTGGTGAGTAAGGTGAGGGTGTGATGTCATGTCTGCATGTGGTGACCCCATCCACCAAAGAATTTGCCCAGCTCGTCGTATTGCAGCCAGTGTCACGGTGAGTGGTATGTGTATTCAGATACCAGCAGTTGACGACGCATAAGTTGATGCTGTTGTCTTGGCTGGCCCTGCCGTTTCGGAAGTGGGAATGATAGACTGGAGCTCATGGTTCCTTGAACACAGAGAATGATGCATGGATGATTGGCCACTAGTATTGCAGGATGACCTCGTACAAGGGGACATTAAATGCCTTGCACTGTGCCAGACCAGGGGAAGTGCCAACTGGACAAGGGGCAGAGTACTTTGTTTCCATGAGCTATGTCTCATCCACTTGCATGACATAAGCAGGTGCACGTCATATTTCAGTAATTCCCACTGGGAATGTATGACAGAAATCATTGCTCACATGCTCACACCCCGCCTCAACATCAACCCACTTCAACATTCACAGGACATACTTGGGTGTCTAGTGCTAGATGTAAGACATTCATTTACGTCCAACAATAGAATCACTCAAAGACTTCATCTTTTGACAGCATTGCTTAGGTCAAAGATTCTAGCCTAGAACTTCATGATAGAATGTTGGCACGTGAGCATTTGGAGTGGGTGCAGAGTGACTAGTGCAAGAGAGGCTCTGGGCCAATGAACCGGCAATAAATAATTCACGATACAAGTACAGCTCAGTGCAATATGTACAGAATGATGTAATTCAAGTTGCCAAGTGTTGAGTGAGCAGTCACCCAAGAACGAACCATTTATTCCGCCTATCAATGGCTCTGGGCACATCAGCACCAGGCCCACCTCTCTCTCCTGACTGATCATCATCATCATCAGAACAGCAGCATTTGGGCAGCTCATTGTGCCAAGTTGTGTATCAAGTGTGTGCGGTCTTCCACACGCTTGTGGTAAACTGGGCTAAAATATAGTCCCAATTGAATAGTGGACTCCATGGAGTCCAAGAATGAACATCCTGGATCCAACACACTCTCTCTTCTTCAAGTTGAGCACAATTGTCTGCAAGCTCTAAAGACAAGATCTCATCCTCCAACATTCCTTCGATATACAGCATGATGTTATGTTTGAGTTTCATCATTCAAGGCATCTATATCAGCAGTAGACCAATTGGGATAGAGAAACTTAAATAGTTGTGATCAGATTAGATATCATAGTAGGGATGAACTTACACCACTTGTGTATGCAGTTTGTGAGTTGGGACTGATTTGGAGGTCAATTGGCATGTCATTGAGACAAACTCATAGTTCCATCTCAATGCTGGTGATGTTGATTCACATGAAGCCATCTTGGATAACCTTGAAAGTTTGAGAGGACTTGCGCAGTCTGAACTCTTCTTCATGCAGGACTGGGCGACCAATAAAACACTTTGTGAATGCTGAAGATGGTGATTGTGGTGGTTTGGAGTAACGAGTCTCTGGGATCTTGGTCTTGATCACAGCAAGTGTCTGCAGATGATGCTCAATGTAGAGTGCGAGTTTCTTCATGACATCTGATTCAGGCTGTGAAAATGCTGTCTCCATGAAAATGAACTCGTGTTGAGCAGTGAATTCCCTGGGTGCCATCGATGAGAAAATCCATAGGCAAAGGTCAGGCATAAATGTGCTGTTGCTGCAGGATATGCTGGTATTTGGAGCTGCCTCAACGAAGATCATGTGCAGTCCTTTTTTTTTTTTTTGGTCTCCATTTCTGTCCCATTTGGGGTGCTTTACCCTATGTGGGACATATTAGACTAGGTACATACGCGTCCTGCATCCACTCAAATGCTCCGAGAGCAGGCCATAGCCCACCCCCAGTCCTGGCAGTGCAATGCCAGTTTTAGACAAGCTAGACTTTGAATCAGCAATGTCCTGAGTGAGACGTCACAGGGGGGGTAACTGTCCGATGCATGCTATGGATACCATGTACTCGAACTGCCCCAGGGGGCAGTTGGGTAAGATTAGGAAAGGGGTGTGGAATAAGAAATAAATGGGGATCTAAGAGTGGGGGATCAGCCACGGATGCGTGTACATCGCTTACTGGACCATGATGAGAACTGGACACAGCCATCCTCCCTCCAAACTCATCCCATCCAACAGGTGCCCCTTGGCTTCCCTCACAAGCAGCCCTTCCATCTTCAACAAGCATGAGAGAAGGAGCAGATTAAATAAAGAAAAAAAAAAATGGGGGGGATAGTGGTCAGGATCGACCTTAGATTTCAAGGGGTGGATAGCGTGGGTGGGGGAACCCATGGGAAACGATCTGGGTGGAGGCGTCCATCCCTGATGGTAATCATGTTGGCAAGGACCCTGTTGCTGGCTGTTAGGGCCATGCAGAGGTTCCCATTGGAGTCAATGCCCAGGAAGGCTTTGCGGTGGGTATCCTCTTCCTCTGGGTAGAGGACCATCAGGGCTTGTTGAACATCCTCTGGGAGGCTGCGGGATTGAAGGGGTCACATGCCGGAGTTGATGGCATGCAGGAAGGTGGGAAGGTTGTGGTGGTCCAGTATGGGCTGGAGCCAACCAGAATTGGAAGAGTGTGCTGTGTGGGACTCCATGGAGTGCAGGGAGGATGCAGTTGGGGAGGGGGGTTTTCCCATGCCCAGGAGTGGGTGCAGGTGGAGGCACAGCAGCCTTGGGAGGGCCTTTGGGGTTGGGAAGGTGTATCCGAGCCTGAGCCCGGAAATGCAAAAGCATATTGTTTTGATAGATGTGCACAATGGAGGGGAGGACCCTCCCTGTGTCAACATCAAGGGCCGCCAGGTTGAGATGCACCTTGAAGGAGTGGAAAAGTGCAACCACCCATCTGAGTACCTTGCCTGCATTTTTTGGGCACACAATAGGAATGGTTGGCACCGGAAAGGACTTTCCAGCACTGGGGCCTGCCTTAGTGGTCCAGGTCCAGGTGAAGGGGTTGGTGCAGTAGTGATGGGGTACATTGGCCGGGAGGTGGGGGGGAGAGTACTTGGTCCCAAATGTCCCTTTTGGGAACGCATGAAACCTTCTCCCCACATCAAACAGATGCAGGGGACAGGATGTGGTGGTGGAGCATGTATGCTTTGAAGGAGAAGATAGGTTATTCCCACGAGGGGATGGTGGTGGTACAGAGTCAAGAGGCATTTTGCAGTCCTCTTGAGAGTGGAACTCCTGCAAGCTTGTGGTTCAATCCATTGATAAAAGGCATAATGAGTGCTTCATGGGTATTGTGATTCATTGCGACTACGAATCACTGTTGATCATACTAGTAGATATAGCTAGGCCTAAGTGTGAGAGGAGTCAGCTACAACCCAGTATCAAAAGATCCAGTCCCCTTACCTAGCCTGAATCTCTAAAATACGAAGCTGTTCTTGGATGTACGCATGTTCACAACGGCTTATGTTATTGAACACCTATTGGACTGGGATCAGCCAAAGAAGCCACGGTGAAGCGACAGGGCAGTTACCAAACTTTGTTCTGGTTGGACACAATTTTGAACTGCAGAAACTATCTTACAGAATTAGGATTAGGATTAAGATTAGGATTAGGATTGAGATTAGGATTAGGATTGAGATTAGGATTAGGATTAGGATTAGGATTAGGATTAGGATTAGGATTAGGATTAGGATTAGGATTAGGATTAGGATTAGGATTAGGATTAGGATTAGGATTAGGATTGAGATTAGGATTAGGATTAGGATTAGGATTAGGATTAGGATTAGGATTAGGATTAGGATTGAGATTAGGATTAGGATTAGGATTAGGATTAGTAACTAACAAGGATTAGGATTGGCAAGGATTAGGATTAGTGACATTACTATGACAACTATGACAACTATGGCAACTATGAAACTACTATGAATATGCTCTGACAGTCTATGAACACTATGAATACTATGATACTATGAGTACTATGAGTGAACTATGGGTTTGCTATGGAATACTATGACCACTATGACCACTATGGCAAAATCCAGGTTTTGCTGATGTTGCATCTTTCTATAGATGCTAGATTATTACGAGGGTCTTCAGTTTGTCAAAGTACCATACCAACATTCAGTGAGTCACCATTATCACAGTCCTCAGATTGGTGGAATTGTGGGTTAAGTAAAGGCAGGCTGAGATCTGATGTTGCTTGGTCATCAACATCACCAATAACTGTCCTGAGCTGTTTCTGTTTGTTGACTGGTGAGACATCTGAGTTATTGGGGTGAATTGACAAGAAATTTCCCAGAATTAGAGAAGTTGGAGAAGGCACTTTGTGGATTGGAGGGGTTCATTTGTCTTCCCAAGCTGTGTGTTGTGCATGACAATGACTATGATAATATTGGCTGGCAACACTACAGCCATTGCAATGGCAGAAATGGCCACCTTGAACTTGAAGACCACCCGAGGAGGGTAACATAGGTGTGTGGCTTGTGAATACACTGGCAGTACACAAAGGGAGGATATGTATGTCAGATTCAGGCAGCTGTGCTTCATAACCATATTTAGCAATATCAAGTGATACTAGGAGTGTAGTATATAATACAGTTCTCTATCGAAAAAATGGTTCAAGTAGAAGGATTGCAAAGAATATAAGGATGTCTCTGCAGTAAGACGTGAGCTGGCCTTCTTCCTGAACTTTGGAACCAATGGTGCTATTGCTTGAAGCTGAGATAGAGGAATGACATCTCCCATCGGTGACCCACGGGATCTGTTGACACACTTCACGACATGCATTCCCACCATGCTGTCAACATTCTCGCCATGTGCCGGGATGATGTCAAGCCTGAGAACGTAAGTCAAATATTTTGCACTCCACCACACATCAGGCTGCAGTCCCCTTGGTGAGATTGGCTGAAAAATGAGTTGTAGCTTGCAGACAATGTAACCTGTGTAAGTCGTTTATATGTACTGTTCCTGTAAAAACGAATAGAGAACGAACCTTTGAGTCCACTATGAGGCCACACCATACTGTCATCAACATTGACGAATGCTGCATCATAGCGTCCTTTGGGCCAACAAGCTGTGGCGGGGGGGTGTTCAATGTTTGAGCAGGAAGCACAGCAGTCAGTGGATCGTGGTACACCTTTTGTTGCAGGCAGACCTTGTACCAAACTTGTAGTCGCTCAAACGGCAGTGGCTTGTCAGCACAATAAGGTCTTGGACCTCCCACTGTGAGGGGACAGTCATTATGGTTGCGGTAAAAGTAATGTACCAGTGCCGCACGAAGGTCTGGAAGGCAAAATTTGTCCACGACATCTGAAATATGCATGCTTTCAATGGCCAGGACAAATCCAATGTGAAAAGTGACTGGACCAGAGATGAATGTACGATGAGGGAAGACCATGGAAGGCTTGGCGGTAGAGACAAAGTAATCTTTGATGAGGTGGGGAGCCATGCCAGGTACCCTCTTTTCGAGGAAGTCCACATCTGTGTCGTCATCAAGCAGTACTTCATCCCCTGAATCTGAATCATCACTATCATCTTCATTGATCACTCCTCTATGGGAATTCCTGGCCTGAATCTCATTTTCATGCAGGTGCAGTGCAAGTGAAAACACATGACATTTTTCATGACAGTCAAGATGGCGGCAGATCCGAGATTCAAAATTAATGTTATTTGTGGCAGCAGCGGGGACCTTGACAATGTCAATATGGGCTTGTTCTGTTGTATCAGCTGTCCAATGGATGGGAGGGCCAACAAGGGGGATGCTAGGAGCAACGTTCTGCATAAGCTTGAGTTTGGGGATCTGCCAGTGTTCGATAACATTCCCCTTCTTTCTGAGTCCACAATGAGCCCCTGCATTGGTAATGCACTGCTTGTGGGCATGGAATTCTTAGAGCAAAGCTGAGAGTTTGCAACATTGAATACTATTCAGGACATGAGACTGTGCAAGGTACCGGAATTCTGTGAGTGACTGAATTGCTCAAATGACACCATCTGGGGTGGTGCCTGCAATCACACCAACCAGGTAGCACTGGATGTCACATTGAATCTTGCCAGTAACTTGCTTCAACTTGGTGACACCGGTCACGAAGTGTCAATGATTTGTAATGGGTTGGAGGATAGAAAAGTGAAAGTTGAGTTTGGCACCACTGACTGCACGAATGCACCAGTTCAGGTCATGATTGTAGCTGAACTAAGAGAATGTGTGTAGCATTTCAGTGGTAAGAAAAAAAACAGGATCCAAGAGTGCCCAATTCCTCCAAAACAGCAGAGCAACACCATTGAGGCGGTATTCTTTACAGGCTTTGAAGTACTCCACCAAATTGTTGGGGTCAACTTGAACGTCAATGGACTCAATATGATTGAGGGTAACGGCCTTCATTCGGGGTTCATGACAGAGTGAATCACCAAACCAAGTGTAGTTGGCAAGAGTAGTCAGTGAGGTCTTTCCCCGGACACACACGATCAAACATGCCTTGGGTGTATTGACAATACAGCTGGTGAGGGGGGTGAAACAGTACTGACAGTAACCGAGTGGATCTGACAGCATGATGCCAATCTAGGCAGCAATCTTCAAAGGCTCCACTACAATATTGAGGCATTGGTGATAGAGACAATCCAAGAGCATGGATCTCATCTGTGGGTTAACATGGATGAATTTGACAATGGGAAGAAATGCTACAGGAAGAAAGGCATGCCAGTGGTGCTGTGGGAACAACAATCCTAAGTGGGATATAAGAAATGGGTGCGAGTGTGGACACGATGGAAGTGTCCTATGATAGAGAAGGGGTAGACAGCGCCTTTCCGGACACTGCGAGAACAATCCGGACTAATCTGGATCGTGGGAAACACAAAAGCGGAAGTTCCGGATGGAAATGACAAAGGAAAGGATGGGAAATGACATGGAACCAAATGGAAAGCGATCCTATTGGGGTACACAGTGACCCAACCAGGATAGAAGGAATGCAAAAGGGAGAAAGACAATCTGGCCAGAGGTTGACCCAGACTGAAGCAGAAGGTGTTGGACAGCAAGGATGCCAACAACCAACAAAGAAGTGATCCTGGACATGGGCAGGAGACCTTAACATGAAGTTCGAAAGATGTTTATTTGGTTCTAAGGACAAGGTTTTATAGTCTGGGCATACCCTCGACTGTACAGCCATACATTGGAAATGGTAATGAAGAAAAACTTCCAGGGCACTCAATGTCCCTGCAAAGTGTCAGAAAATACTCTCTAGCAATGCAAATGGTGCCTAGGACTGTAACCAGAACAAAGGATAGTTACAAGAGAGGACAAATGGAAGAGGAATCCACCAATCTAGGTCAGTCCGACCATGGGAAAATACTGGACCTGGATATGGACAGCCATGGACAGACTTGGACAGACTTGGACTGCATCAGATGGACATCAGGAATGTTTAGGACTGTTGCATGACACTTGAGGATGATCTGGAAACCTGCAGAAAGGGGCTATACAATCATAGAGAGCATTGAGCTCCTACAGTGCGATGCTTTGTTGTGCACTTTGGAGTGGATGTTGGCTAGTGACATGAGAAGAGGATGGGAGACTTTGCCGCCAGTCTGGTTGGTCATGTTGGTTTTGTCAGACAAAAGAATTATGCCTAACACACAGGCTCCATCGATATTTCTTTCTTTCTGTCCAGAACACTCAGTCTCCAGCCTCAGTATTTACATGTCTGTACTCACTTGCATATTTCAAGGAACACCACTGGACATCCACTCAGGCTTGGTGTATACCCAGACTAAGCATTGAGCAGTGGTAAAGATGCGGTAGGGGGTAAAGTCAATAGAGTCTGCAAAGAGTGGATTGTTGAGAAGCATTTGTAGGCATTCCACAGTATCCCGGTAGAACAACCTTGCAACAGTTTTTGGCTTGTGCAGGGTGGTGTTGACATGATGGCACTGCCATGGTGGAGTTTGGGGCAGAATCATGATCTCAATGAGTGAGCGCAATTGCTTGGCAGTCTGGAAGGAGAGCTGAAGTTGTCTAATCTAACCAAGGTGTCAAACGATATACCCAACCATTTGATTGAAGCAAAACCCACCTGTGACAAAGACAAAAAATGGTCAATGGCAGCCATGCTAAGGCCAGAGGTGACCAAGAACTCCGCCAGCTCCCACTCTGGGCGGTCAGCAAACAGGTAATAAAGGTTCTCATCACAGCGGATCTGTGCAAACCTGTCTTGGTCAAAAACATCCATGAACTTCAGGCCTTGCTGATTGATGACTTTCACTGCCCTGGGATAGAAGTCAGCTGTTGGGTTATCCTGATGTATAGGCCTGATACTGCTGTCTTGCAAGCACACTGTAGCTGATGGCAAGGCTTGATGGTGGGGTTGTTGGAAGAACCGATGCTGTGTGCACTCAATGTTTGACTTAGCGAAATGCTTTATCAAATCTGTGGTATCTGCAAATGTAGTGGGCCTTCGGTGACATTTCATTCATGGTTGGTCAAGGTGCCTTTGGACTTGAACTTGATCACCAAAGGGCTTGCCGCACTGGGGGCACTGGCACCTTGGCTTTTCTTGCATTGAAGAATGGGAGCACTGATCATGTGAAAAGAGGTTAATACGAAGCATATATGAAGCATATTGTTGATATGTCATATTTCTCACATCATGTTTTTCTTGCTGAACACTGTTGGAATCCAGGTCTTGAACCATGAAAACATGCAATTGCTCTTGATCTGCTCTTTCCGAGCCATCTGGGCCGTCAAATTTCATTCACACCTTCAGCTGTCAGTCAGCTCCGAGTTACCAATCAAGCCCTTGAAAGCCTTCAATTCCCAGGGCTTCCATCTCTATCCCAACATCATTACAAAATCCTTGTTTTCCGGCAGGCATAGGGTCCCTCAGACTCAAACCCAAGTCTGAGATGTCTCTAGCCACCTTGGATTGCTCTGATGCAGAGTCGGTTACAAGTAGCGATCTGGAACGTCAGCCCTCCTGGAATGAAAGCACTAGCTTTCCCATGCCCCAAGTACAACCAGACAAGGCTAGTTTTACACCAAGTGTCAGTGATTCAGAGGAAGATGATCTGGGTACACTCACTGGTAAGTATTTGCTGACTTTGGCGGCATCATACACAGTTTCAACTAATGAACAAGTGCTAGTAATTCACTTGCAGAAGGAGGCTATGATCATGCTGGAGGCCACAAGTGCACGAAGGAAAGTCATACGTGCTGAGTGTCACCTTGCCTTGTGTTTGGAATGAGAACATGACATTCTTTGTGAACTTTCCCGGTTGCAAGCAGAGCATTTGGACAAGGAGATGCAAGCAGCAGAATATGGAATTGGCCAGCTTCGGGATTCTATATGAACAAAAGGCTTCCAGCTTGTTAGCTCAACCCCTCATCCATCACAGTCAGGTACACAAACTCCCACCCATCTACCAACTTGCAAATGTAGATTGGATTAATAACCAGTATGTGCAGTGTGTCACTCTTGTACTGTGTTCTCATCAATATTCCCTAGTGCTCAGTTTTGACTTCTGTATTGGCTCTCCAACTCTGAGCTACTGGTAGCCTTGACTTGAAGAGACAGTTGCCAAGACTTGGAAATATTTGTTGTTCTCTTGCTTTGTATCACTATGGCATGTCTTTGGTAGTAGTGCGACATGGTTGCATGACAGGGACTTAATATATATGGCCCTATGTGATGCTGAGAGGTCTGTCTACTCGCTGCATCGGTTAGTCTCGGGATGATCAAGCTGACATTCAAACCCACATGTTCATGTGCAGAGGTTGAAAAAAAAAGGTATTCATCTCCCCAATGAACCCAACTGCTTCCGCCCATTCTCCTGGACACACATGCACCCACTGGAACAGTCACTCCAGTTGGGACAGTTGAGCCTATGCACATTCATTTGCCAACTTGAATGTTGAATTTTTTTTATCATGACACCCCATCGCCATTGAATATTATATTGATGTGTAATCTGTTTCATACAATGTACATGATCTGAATCCATCCTGTCCAATTATTTGACCTGTCTGAGTCACCTCCCCTCTGATGCAGATTGGCTTGTCGTTGGCCACATCAAACCCACCATCGAGTATTTCAGATACTGGTGCAGGAAGAGACCAAGAGTTGATCGGGGTGGATCGGGGAGAAGTGGGCACACATTTGGCATCCCTCGAGGCTACTAGCTCCTGGGATTTGTAAGCAAAATCTCCAATCGTTGAAAAATGATGTTGTTCTTGTTTGGCAGCTTCTGACATGCCATCAAAGCGGCAGGCTTCACAGTCAGAAGTCGATGATGACAACCAGCACCCTCAACCCAATGCCAATCCTCACTCACGGCCAAAGAGGACTCATGCTGGCAAAAGAGGCGCTGTCCAGCAGCTCGAAAAGTGTGCTGATGCAATTACTCATGCAGATACTACTAAACAAGCTCATTTGGCAGTTCCTTCCAATGAGCCTGTCAACAAGATGTCACTTCCATCTCCGAAGAAGTGATGTCACTGTCCTAGGGGGAAGCATGTGCAGAAACGTACTCCGCCACCCATGGTTAGGACTCAGTGACACCTTGATGTGTCTGAAGTCCCCAAGGCACCATTCTGAGCAGGTTCAAAATCCTCAGGCTTCTCTGGCTAACACGCAGCCTGATGCTCTCGGTATGGACAAAGAGAACCTCAAAGATAAACTTGTGCAGATTCGTGATGACATTTTGCATTTGGACCACAGTGATGGGCCTTTGGATGATGAAAATCATGAAGAACCACACAAAGGAGATGCTTCTGATGGAGACAGTGCCAACAACAATGAAGACAGCATCAGTGACAATGAAGACAGCATCAATGACAATGAAGACTCAGTCTCTGAAGATAGCACTCCCCAGACAAGTATGTCAGCAATGTTCCATCCAGACAGTTATTCCATTTCACTCTTTTTTTTGCTAGGACATGGTTCCGACAATGATCATGTTGATGTCTCTCCCTCAATGCAATCCAACGAAGCATCCAATGAAGCATCTAGCTCACACATACATGAGAGGCGACAAGGTAAGTTGATGTTCGTCACAAAAAGTATACAGGGTGGCCACAAGGTGCACCAATGGACTTTGTCATCAAATTTAGTGGTTCATGCACTCATGTAGGACAAGGACAAGCTGAATCTCATGAACCGCTCACAGTGCAACCCCAAGGCAGGTTACCCAAAAAGTGGACAGGTCAAGGGGAGTCAAGCCAAGTTCTGTATACATGGCGTGGCTCATGCAAGCTTGTAGGAAACATGCAAGGTGAATCATGCAGAACATGTATGAGGCATTCACAAGGTGAGTGCTATTGCATCTCATAGGTGATGTGGCTCATGAAACAACAGGGAACTCACAACTTGGAGGTGGGTTGCACAGAACACATGTGGGACATTCACAAGGCGAGTCATCGTCATATTGTACTAGTACTATCAGTAGAATGACTCGGAAGGCAACCAGGAAACTCACAAGGCAAGTTATATCAATATCTGTATATAAAGTATGTTGCTCATGCAGTAGCCATGCAGGCCACCAAGATGGTGAGTTGACTTATACTCGGTACTAATCAGCAACCAGGGGTTCAAGTCCAGCATTTCCAGCATTTCCAGCATGCACAGATGTCCCAGAGCCCACAGTCCAGTGATAGCAGAATACACTACATCAGCAAACTAACCCTTGTCCTTAGTTGAGGTCACAAAGGAAGTGCTGGGAGGTGTGGGGGAGTGATGGGGAGTGATGGGGGAATGGGAGGATGTGTTGGGAAGTGATGGGGAGGAGGGGGTGATGGGAACGGGGAAGGAAGGAGAAGGGGGTCATGATTCAAGGGGGGGAAGGAAAAGTGGGTCATCAGGGAGGGGGGGGTGAAGAAGGGGGTGATGGGAA
>JBBPOC010000034.1:0-41065 GCA_038091235.1 Tylopilus rubrobrunneus | reverse complement strand
GGGGAGGGTGAGGAACATGTCACGATCGAGGATCTGGATCTGAGATTGTTTGCTTTGTCTCCGGCGCTGGCGATACCCCGGATACGGCAACTTCCGCTACACCACACCGCATTTCAGTTGCCGCGAAGGCTCAGGATGGGACGCTTGAGGTGTCGGCTCGGCGAAATTCCGTGAGGACGAAGGGCCAGAGCAAGAGGACCGAGAGGGACGCGAAGTAAGTTGAGGTGGTGCGAGTATCAGCGTAAGGATTCCCAGACGTCACCCCTGGGGGACGAGCCGTGTCACCATAAGCGTGACGGGAAGGTTCGACGGTATAAGTTGACCTCGACCCATCAGAATACAACTGGGACAGGGATGGTTGGGATGGGCCGATAGTGTATGCGAGGAGGGAGCTGAATGGCCGGACAACCCATTGCGATGGTACCGACTGGACTGGTGACGCCTGGAGCGAGGAGGTGGAGGTATTTGCTGTTTCGCTTGACCCAGTCCCGTAATCCAGCCTCGGGGGTTGGTGGTACCACCTTTGACCTGGTTCCGTCTGCTATACAAACCAGCTGCATGGATTGGAACGAGGGCGAGAGGACCGGGAGGACACTAGGAAATCCGTGGGAGGTCTACATTGGCGGGTACCTATTTGCAACCACAGATCAATCGATGGCCAATGAAGCGTGAATGCAATAGCACATACCGAGATAGCCAAGGCGTCGCAGCCGAGAGAACCGGTTAGGGCGGAGGAATTGCTCGAAACCTCGCAAGCGCCAGATGTCCTGGAGCAGTTATCTCGCTTGATTGCGAGTCTACGCTGCTTGTCTGCCACTTGGCGTGATGGCCAATCCATGCGAGTTGAGGAGTGAGGCTGAGAGCGACGGAGTACGCGTGCAAGAGAAAAGGGTGGCGAATACGGTGTGCGCACAATACCCACCCCTGTGAAGCGTGAAAACGATGGTCGATGGGGGATGATGCAGCATGAGAAAATATAGAAATTCCTTGCTCGAGCTTATTCATCTCCCCAAGTCGTTCAGAGCAAGCGGTGAAGGACCTGCCGAGGTTCATGAGACGGAGGGGCATGTCGGGGTGACCGTAAGGAGTGAGGTCAACCGCATTCCTCTGGCTTGAAATGGCGTCCTCGAGGTCACTGAGCTCGCTGGCACTTGAAACGAGTTTTTAAGGATATGCAGAGGTTATTGAGAAAGCTGGGCTTGTCAGAGTGACCGTGAAGAGTGAGGTCAACGGCACCCGTGGCTTGAAATAGCGTCCTCGAGGTCACTGAGCTCGCCGAGGCACTCGAAACGAGTTCTTAAGGAGATGCCGAGGTTGCTAAGGCAGCCGGGGTGACCGTGCGGAGTGACGTCAACCGCTTCTCTCTGGCTCGAAACGAACTGTAAGATATAGACCAAGGCTGTTGAGACGGCTAGGCTTTCCGAGGTGGTTTGTTGCATCTCCCAGCTCAGCTCGGTGTTGTCGCAAGGACTACGACATACGCTAAAAGTTTAACGAGCATTCAACTGACACGAGTGACTTACGCAATTGGGTTGAAGAACCTCGACATTGATGAATTGTCATTCGCGTTTGCCCGTTGCTCGACAAATGCCAAGATAGATGAAGGAGACAGCTGCATGTCCCCATGTTTTGGAGGGAACTTAAAAGCGGTTGTGGTATGAGTACAAGCAGCTCGAACAGTCTACAAAATTGTCAATACTTGCCACAGTTGTCGAGAGGCACTATCTCACATACATAGGTATACGGCCGTTCCATTCGACGTGATTGCCCGAAACCCCGCGCTCTCTACGTCCGAGTACAACGAGGAGTATACCGCGTCTTCCTCCCGCGTCGCATTCCGTCTTGAGGCCAGTCGTAACTTCTCCTATCGTTGAGATCGCCAGGTTCGAATGAGACGAGGGTGTTGCGAGATATCTGCAAGCTCTTGCACGGTCTCGGGTGATTCCTTGTGGTTCGACCGAGTATCTCCGAGGTCTCGCGTGTAGAATTGGATGGCTTTGGGTACGAGAAGCTCTTGAAAAGTCCACGCACGCGCCACCCAGAGGCTATCGGTTAGTTCTCCGTGAGCCGGTGGAGAATCTACATCTGCGAGATGTACAAATGTAGCTGCGGAGGCTTCGTACCAACTGTACATCATCTTGAGCAACTGGTTGAGGACAGTGCTGATTGTTTTATCGATGTAACAGGTATCGCTCTGTTGGAGCGACCGGCTAAGGAATGGGTAAGGTTACCTACATAAGTAAATGGATGGGTAGAATGAATGTAGTGTCTTACCTCCAGCCTGATCGTAGTGAGTACGAGACTGGAGGGAAAGGAACTTGAAGCGGAGTGAGGCGCGTAGCCCGATACCGTAAAAGGAAATGTAGGTAAATTGGTAAGTAAAAGCTAATGGTATCTACACCGTGACGAAGGGCTCACGCTCCACGCCCAGCGATATTCGTTTCTGGCGACCTCATTTGCGCGGCTTCGCATTTTGGAGTAGCGCAACCGAGCTCCCAGACTGAATTACCGACCAATTTTATGTCCTGGAATGAGTTCAACCACCTGTTTCAAAATCCGTCGTTCATCCAACTCCTCCGTCATGGAGGATTCAAACTGTGCTTCTGACTCAAACATACGTGTCCGCTCCGGTTCATTGCATAGACGACCGCTCTTGACGTCAATAATGACAATTGGGCATATCTTGAATACCTCGACCGCTTCGGGAAACTCGGCTTCAAGCTCATCGCTGCCAAACTCGCCCGGATCCCCTCCGAGAAACACCTCCAAGACCGTACGTGCCCCTCCCACCCCATCGTTCCCACACTCACCCTCATCAGACTACGCTGATCTCAAGGAATGGCCCTTTTTCCCGGCTTGATCAAGTACATGCAGTCCGGCCTCGTAATCGCCAGATTCCCCACGGACATGCCTGTCGCGCCGACTCCGGAACTGGAGGGCGTACCAGGTTGCGGCGCGAGCGGGTTGATCGCGCCAAGCATCGCACGGCCCGTCTTGGCGGCGCCAATTCGGCCGAGAACGCCAAGAAAGAGATCAAGCTGTACTAGTAGTACGTGCTTGCTTCATTGTCGGTCTTGGCGCAGTCGTTGATCTTGCTCCACTAAGTGGTTCCCTGAGGGAATTCTTCGATATAACACTACTAGTAGCCAGGCAAACATGATTTATGAGTGAACGGATAGATCCGCCATGGTAATGCCATGGAACGTAATGTACTATAGACAGGTCGGAGAAATCAAGACATTTTATGTCGCTGTCTTGATCGCCACCCAACTGAGCCTTGCAATAAGATTAACTACGTTGCTACAAATTCGGAGGGGCTGCTATGGACATGAAAAGAATGGGGTATTTGATCAAAGTAGTGGTGTTGATGGTACAAAAGGAGCAGTGAGTACCGGTGCTTTCCCTCTGGACAGCTTTCGTTCTCTCTTTCATCGACGATTTTTGTCACGCTGGGACATGTGCTGTAATCTCTAATTCAAATTTGGACATCGTTCATGATGCGCGCGCAGTAAATACATGCACAACGTACAGGGAGGATCAATGACTTTACGAAATAACAGCCGAGGCTACACCTCGCACGAAAGTCGCTTTGCTTCTGCTCCCTCTTCGGAGACGATCCGACCTTGGATCTCCTCTTCGGCCTCTTCCGTGAGCTCACGGACACAATCGCGGTTCGCGCCGATGAGCGAGACACGGACGCCACGTTGCAAGAGTGGCTATGAACCTATCTGGACGCCCTCGGAACCGACGCGCTTCTGCAGCGTGGCGAGGTAAGGTGCAATCGACGATTCCGGTAGACTGACACGATAACCCATGAGAGTGGGGAAAATGAGGGGGTGACATACGATGTGGAGGCCTGGATACGACGGGGATGTGCGTGGGGGTGGGAGGAACTGTTTGAGAAGAAGGGACGTCTGGGAAGACGCAGGGTTTACCCTCGAGTTGTACGACAGGCTGGTGGGGTGAGAGCGATTCTAAGGGGGATTTGCCACCCAGATGCCTTGTGCAACTCTGTTCCGTTTGGAAAAAGACCATGCGTTTGCGGGCGGTGGGTTGGTCGTCACTTTTGTTGTACGGTCAAAGAACGGAGACGGATGGTGTCTTCCATGCAGGAGTGTTTCTAAGTGGTAGTTGAGCTGCTGGTGGAAAGCCTTTTGCGAGGGAGGCGTACGTGATATCTGCGGGGGTGATGACGAGGTCGTAGCGCTGGGCCATCCTGAGACCTGGGTGTATTCGGCAGTGGATCAAGGGTCAGCGAGAGAGGGACATACTTGTCGTCCTTGTCGTCTGGATGATCTCGGTCGGCGGGTTTGTTGGACAAGGGTCAGCTTTGGATGTACGGGAACGCGACGCACAGATCTATGCCGTGTTCGAAGCGGAAGCGGGAAAAGTAGTTTGAGCTGCGGTCAAGTGTCTTGCCATTGAGAATCTTGTCGTACCCGATGATGGTGACGCGGCCGCAGCAACGACCAATGGGAACGGCCCAGCCCCGCCCTTGGCGGCTTCCATGTCCAACGGCGCGCCTCCGAATGATGGCCCCGTCGATGCGCCTCCTCCGTTCGATGTCGCTCTTTTCCGCGCGTACCCACTGCCACTCGGGTCACTCTACCGCCACTCGGCGTGCCATGGCTAGCGCACAGAGGAACGGGTCGAAATCCCCGTTGCTCGATAGGCTGTGACATGAGGATAGGTGACAGAGATATTGATTAGCGGGATAGTTGGCTTGTAACGATGCAATAGAACGAAGGAAACGTGGACATTGTTCCGGGGACACCGCCACATTACCTGCTTGATTCAGAATCATGTCGACCCAGCCACTAGGACTGGATAGGATCTATCACAGGAAGGTAAACTTGGCTGATGGGGGGGAGGGGAGGGGGGTTGGTGAGCTTTGAGCTATACCCGTCGTTGACGACTGTCGAGTTGACGATATTACACAGGGAAGTACATTGGAGGACATCTGCTCGTGCGGCTGTCGACGAAGGGAGGTCGGGGTTACTCGTCCAATCCCACTTGTCGTTCCTGCGCGCAGGAGCGAGGACGTTGTTGACATCTACGTGAGCCGATTCCACGTCCACGAGTACCATCGCCTAAGCTCGCCACGCGGGCAAATACCAAGCCGCTTTCAACACGTTCGAGCGGGAGGGTTATTCACGTGAACAATCACTCGATCACAGACGCCATCACGCCACGGCGCCGTTTGAGTCGAGGCCGGTGACTCCCATGCGTTTCTCGAGCTTGGAATCTCGTTCGGCCCCTGATTTTGACGGAGATGGGGATAGGGTTCCGTGTAGCATACCGTTGTCGATGGGCTGAAAGGGGGCAGGCGATGCCACTCGGGGGATCCTTCATGGGGGACGTCTTTCTTGCAAAGACATGGTCGACGAAGAGAAGGAGGGGATCCTGGGAGATGATCCGGCCGCTGCATCCCGAGATGACCATGGAGGATCAGGCGCCGAGGACCGGGACCGGATGCAGGCCGGCAATCGTCGAGTATGGGACAGACTAGGCCAGTTTTATCGAGAGAGGGTACACGACAAGTTGATCGCGTGGCGCGACCACGCTATCGGGGTACAACTTGGTTTCTCTGAGTGACCGACACTGTATAAACAATCGTTGGTCAGCGCCATGCCGTCGGAAGTGTGACCCAGACCACAAAGACACTAGGCGATAGCGATGACGAAGCCCCACACAGGGAGAACACGAGCAACCACCCACGAACGACACGCACCTTGCTGACCACGCGCGGCATCGTCCCCCGCTGGAGCCCAACGCGCGTATTCCACTTGCTTCCCAGCGGGACCACCAACTGCCGTTCAAATTGCGCATGGCTCGCGTACGGATACGGCAGCTCGCGTACGAGGTACTTGGCCGCCTTCTTGTCGCGCTTCTCCGAGACGATTAGGTGTGGCTTGGCGTGGTCGACGCGGGCGGTCGGGGCGACGCCTGGGATGGACTTGATCAGGTGGGCCTGTTGTTTCGGGCCGGCGCCGCCCCAGGAGCCCTGTGGGGGTGAAACGAGGGGAGGGATCAGCGTGTGACGGGTCGTGAGGGACGACAAGGGATATGCGGTCAGTGAGACCGGCGGACGTACCCAGCCTGAAAGGGTGGTGTCCACCTCACGAGGCGCATCGGCCTCTGTTTCTTGTCGCTTGGCTTCTTCAAAGGCCTGTATGCCACGCACGAGGCGCCGTGAGGGAGTGAAGCGATCGCGAGATGAGTTCGCGTACCTGTACCACGTTGTCACCGGCAAAGGCGAGTGCGACCAGGTCGCGTTGCTAGAATGCGCGAACACCTTTTCCCGCGTGCTCTGCATCTGTCGCGTGTTCCTGCTCCTCAATTTCGCTCGCGACGTCCGACTCGTCGCCGGCCTTGTTGTGCGATGTACTTTCGCCTTGCTTTTCTTGCCCGAGGTACATGGAGCTGGGGGTTCTGGAATCGTGAGTACATTGTTCGTGTCGATCTCGAGCACTGCGTCGTCCTTGGCATGTTCTGTTCCCTCCGCGTGTTTTCCGACTTGCTTTTTGAGCCTGTCCGACGATTTGGTCAACGCGTCTGCGTCCTTGTGCACGCGTACCTCGTTCCGTTTCCGAGACATGCGGGATGACGCTGCAGGTACGAGCCATGGGTTGGGTATAGACGCAGCCGGCGTCGATGTAGACGGGCTGCATGTGGGCGTTGACTCAGGATTAGACATGTCTTGCAACAGATCTGCAGACTGCAGCGTGACGCTGGACGTGTCCGAGGCCAAGGAGCCGGGCGACCTGAGAGCACCAGGCGTCGTTCCAGGTCGGAATGAGAGTCGTCCGCCCGTGCGCTCCACCATGGTCGCGTCGGTCCGTGGAGCGGCGGCGTCGGCGTCAGCCTCCTCGTCTTCTTCTCTGCCCAACCCGAATCCCGGCTCTTTTTGTAGCTCTTCAGCTTGCGCGTCCGCTCCGCGAGCCTGTCTCGCAGCGGCGTCGCGCATAAACTTCATGTTGAACACGGTCTTGCTCTTGAGCTCCGGAAGACCCGCATCGTCCTCTATGTGCAGCGCAGCCAACTCATCAAAAGCACCACGCTTGATCTCGTCCTCGTCCCGTTCCTCCCCATCGCTCTCACTGTCCTCGCCTCCGTCGTCGTCGTCGCTATTCTCCCCACGTATCTGCCGGCGCAGCTTCTCTCCCCGTTCGAGCATCTCGCCAATCGCTTGCCGCTGATCCTGGTCGAGCCCCTCGCGGCCCTTCATCGCCTTGACCTACTTGCCCGTATTCTTGTGTCGAAGTGTCGCCCGCTCCCTCGCGCGCTGCACCTCCGCCTTCAACCTGGCTTCTTCGTCCTCCTCGTCCTCCTCGTCCCTGTTCCCGTCCAACCGTTCGCGCTGCTTCCTCCGTATTCGTCGGTAGGTCTTGCTCTTGATCTTGGCGATTCGCTTCGCTTTTCTGTCCGCACGGAACGCGAGCTCACGCATCATGCGCAGTTCGGCACGCCGCGTGGCGGTGGGCCATTTTGAGGGCCTCCGTGTGTTCAATGTCTTCGTTACGTAGTTGTGCCGATTTGAAGAGCTTGTCGACGGCGGATTCGAGCTCGTTGGAGGGCTGTAGCGAGAAGGTTGTAAGAATAAGAGAGTAAACTGTAGATGAAGTGACTGGCTTACTGTGAACTTTGCTGCGAGTTCGAGGTTGGAGACGCGGCCCGGTTTCTCGGCTTGTAGAGGAAGACTGAGGTGTTCGGCCTAAGATAGGGAGTCAGATGGACGTTTCGCCCGAGGATCGAATTTAGCACCGGTATCACATACCTCTTTAATACGCTTTATCGTAGCCGACCATTTGTCCACCTCTTCTTTCGTCTTTTCGTATGCAGCTTCTCGGTCGAGACGTTCTTGTGCTTGCTGAGGGAGCGGTGCAGAAAGTGTTTTCGTTTTCGAACTGGACGACGTGAGAAGTTTGGTTGATTTCTTGAGAGCCGCAAGGGAAGAGGAAGACGTCAGCGGGGCAAGGAGGTCGTCCAACTGGAGCGTATTCGAACCTGTAGAGAAGTTAGAAGAGTATATGTGACGTCGATGCACCTCTGTACCTCGAACCCCGAATTCGCTTTCTTCGCCAGCTTCTGCGCGGTCGGCGACACGTCGACGCTTTTTTACGCTGGCTTCGGTCCCTTTTTTCAGAGTCAGAAGCCAATATCCGTAGATCGTCTTCCTCGTCAACTTCGCTGTCTTCCTCCTCCTCTTCTCCGTCGCCGTCTTCGGACTCATCACCACTCATACCTACGTCTGCTTTCCCTGCCCCTTGCCACTCTTCTTCGTCTCCTTCTGTCGCATCCGTTGTCTGCACATCCTGTAATTTCTTCTTCTTATACTTGGAACGTGGTTCATCGTCGTCTTCCACATCCGCACGTCCGTCAAAGATATCGAGAACATCAAAGAACTCGGCTGAACCATCTTTGTCCATCTCCTCGTCCTTGTCTTCATCTGTGTCCTCGTTCTCCGAGGCAGATAGCAAATCGTCTGATCGAGCATCACAGTCTCTTCATTAAGATCTACCTCCTTGACCACATCTCTTTTCTTGTTCAGTGAAGCATTTTTGCGCGTAACACCTGGGTGGGCGGTCTAGACGAGACCGTCCAGTCAACGTTAGATAGAAGACGCAAGGACGACACGCACCTTGCGCACAAACGCGGAACCCGCAAAGTCCTCTTTGTCGCTCCGCCTCATGTCCAGCGCGATCTCGATGGCAGCACGGGCGCGCGAGCTGTTCTGGGCCGAGAACCCGAGCGTGCACGCAAACGGCATCCGCATCGTCCTCTCGCTCGGTACATATGGGAGCACTGTCTCCCCGATGCAAGACTTTGACGGGCTCTTTCCTCCGCCATACGCCCGAGAGCGTACTCTGCCACGGGCGACAACACGACGTCGTTTGGGGAGGATGCGGAGGGCCGGGAGAGATCGGTGCAGGCGCTGAGTGAGTTTCATGCGGAGAGGCTGCTGGCGTACGCGCGGTGTGTGCCGCAGGGCATATGGGACCTCGTGGATGGGGGTCGCGTTCGAGACGGTGCCGGTGGCCAGGGAGGTGAGTGCGATCCGGCAGGCGGTCACTCGGGTAAAGTTGGAGTTACCCAAAACGACCGTGCGCATTCCCCAACGGACTACAGCATGGATGGAATAAGAAGGGGGATGAAACGAGTGGTCCTTGTTACGTCTCACATGCAAGAATGGCAGCCAAGTCCTTGTCACCAGCTGCAGATAGCTGCCGTGAACGTGCCTTGGGCCGTACTGCAAGCGCCACGAGGTCAGTCAGACACGAATCAGACAAAACAGGAACGCACAGTTGCGATCAAGACTGAGAAGGACGACCTTGACGCCGCTGGTCGTATCCGGCGTCGCTGTCGCACCGTTCTTGAGTAGCGCGGACCGATCGGCCCAGTGCTCGTCTTGCCAGATGGCAACCTTGACGATCAGGTCGTCCATCGAGCGCTCCGACATTGCGTGGGACCAGATATGCGACGTGATGTATGCGACCGGTTCATGTGCCACCTCACCGAACTGCGACGTATTCGAACAGTGGCTGTCGAGGTCCATGATGACTGGGACGGGGCCAGAAGCGGCGGGCCGACGCGGGTGGCTTTTCGAGCGCTGCGTCGAAGGGGGAGCCGGCAGTTACCCCAAATATCGCCGCTGCGCCTGTAGATGGTAAGCCGACGCTAACAAAAAGCAGTCAAATCTCCTACCTTGCGTATTTTCACTTCTTTCATCGATTCGTCCACCTCGGCATCGTCGACGTCCATGTCCATCGCGTCGTCTGTTCACCTCCGGCCTCGACGGCTCGTAGCGGTCCTCGTCTCTCCATCTCCGTACCTTGGCCTCCAACACGCCATTGACCTTCCACTTGCGTGTCCGTTCCACCTGGGTAAACCCGTCGACGAGCGCAGCCAAGTTGACTGCGGAGCGCGCGATCCGCGTCCACCGCCGCGCGGTCTCGTTCTTTAGCTCCCCCGCTGCGTTCGCCTGCGTCCGCAACCACATCCTCGTCTTGGATGACACCGTCGGTCAGCTGATTCGCGCCCAACACCCCGATCTCTATGCGGCGGTCTTCTCCGATCTTCCAGTAACCGCGCTCAAATACGTTGCGAGCAACCCGCTCCATCCCATGCATACACCAGTCCTCGGGGAGGGGCGGAGTGCAACCGCTGGCGAGCATCACCCACCGTTCCGTGCCTGTGGGAAAGACCGCCAAGTCCTCCTGCGGAATAAATCGTTCCGGGATCGCAGATGTTTCCAGGTGTTTTCATACCGTTGCGAGGAATGCGAGGACGGTCAGATATGGGTTGAGAGACGATTCTTTAAAAGGTGAAGGTTTGCGGGTTGGATTGCGGAGCACGAACCAAAGGATGGATAGAGTTAGCTGCATGGCGTATTTGAAAGCCTGGGGGAGTTCAAGGACGACCGGACTGTTTGACAATATTGGCGAGGTCTCTGTGGGCTCGGATTTCGGCGCGTCGTCGCCCACATCTATCCGCTTGTCTTCAGTGTCTTCCCCAGGCGGAGTGGGGGCATTCCGTTTCGCAAAGACCCGGAAGGGAGCTGCCGAAGCGGGGTCGCGAGAGCCTACTCCACCTGCCCGGCGTATCACCCTACCAGGTCGACCATGATAGCGCCTATGTTGGTGGCATCCCTCATTATCCATTGGCATTCTTCGACGCCCTCGATCTCCAGGCGTTCCAGGAAGCAAGAAGGCGTGGGCGCAAAGTCGTTGAGCTGGATGTTGGTGAACAGCATGCCGTGCAAGAGAACGAATGGCCCTGCGACCGTACCCGGTTGAGACCGACGAGACTGGGCTGTCGACGACCATATTGGGAGCACAGGTTCCCGTGAGGTCGAGAACGGGTGGAGAGTAGCCATGCTGATGACTATTAGCACCTGTAGAAGAAACACAAGGGACGACAAACCTTTTCACAAAGTGATACACTGCCCGTAGTTCTTCAGCTTCGACCTCGCGACTGAGAAGGCCGAGATGGTGGTGGAGCTCGGGGTGTCGGCGATGTCGTGAGCGCACCACTCCTTGGCGATAACGCGCCACCGTCCCTTTTCAAGCTCGATTTGCATCAAACGAGCGGCGACGACGCCGACACTGGGTGTCGGAGAGTCGTCGATGCGCGTCCCTGGTCGATCCGAAGAAGAAACGAGAGCTACGGTGAGCGTAGAGCTAGACAGTTGGTTGCTGGTAACCACGGCGGCGACGGTCATGCGATAGCGAGCGAGGTCGCCGAGCGCATCAAGCCAGTCTGAGCGAAAAGACCTGAGTGTGTTCCTCGAGTAGACCGGTGTAAAAGGTATAAGCAAAGTAAATAAAGCCTTGCAGATGTTCCAGCGTGAGAGGGGAAGAAACAAGGCGTGGCGAAAAGCCTCGAGGAGCTTTGTGAAAAGCGTGGGTCCATAGTCATATGATGATGATGTACTTTGTGGGGATGACGCGCAAAGAGGCGGGTACGAAAGGGGCGAGGGCGATCTCCATTAGGTTGTGCATCATGTCGGCTAATCTGGGGAGCGGGTGAATGAAGATGAGTGGGGAGATAGGAGGGGACATGATCTACTTACCGTTTGTGGTCGGAGATGAGCCTTAGCCATTTTGTTGTTCGAGCTCATCATCGGAGATGTTACAGGCACGGGCGTGGAGAGGATGTGGGATTCATCGGGATTGTCGTCCGTGTCTTCTGAAAGGATCTTGGACTCGAGCGGAGATGCTGCGGTAGAGCTTCTTGAGCTGTACTGCAAAGGCATTAATACCAGTCTCTTCGTGAGGTTTACCATCGAAGATAACGGAGGAGGCGGAAGAATTGTCGGTCGTACCGGAAGAGAGCGTAAAGGAAGAAGCGACGGAATGGGCGTATGAAGAGGTGGAGGAAGCAGATACGTGATCTGCAGAACTTTTTTTGCGATGGGGAGGACTTTGGTGTGGAAGATTTGGCGAGGATCAAGAAGCGGACGGGGTCGTCCTTGCGGTGGTCGAATAGACAGTAGTGGGAGAGGGGTCGCGGAGGTGGGAAGGAGCGGTGTTACGGGGAACGTAGGAAGAACTAGTAGTGTCGGAAGCGGCTTCTGGGTCGTGGGCACGTCCGAGGGGGGTCGGATCTGTATCGGTGTACAGCTTGCTGTGGCGCTACTTTGGCTGCTGCTGGGGACGGTTTGGGGGAGAGATCTTGAGACGACGGTTAAAGTCGTCTGAATCGGCGTCTGTGCGAGGGGGCGTGTTTGGCGAGGGCGAAGGACGTTCAGAGCGTCTTGTCGCGCTGTCTTGGGATGAGCGGGTTGTGGTAGATGAAGAGAAACAAACGAACTTCGCGTTTCGTCGCTGAAAAGATCCATTGGTCTCGGTGAAGATGGTCCCACTCACTAGCCCATTGAAATTGCTGCCCACTTCCGTGCCATCCCTAATCTGGACTCTTCGGGCGACCGGCAGACGGCAATGAGACGTCTGCGGCCTACCTATTCGCGATCCTCTCGCTTTCCGATCAGAACCCTCATAACCTTGAGAGATCCACGATCAAACACGCCATACGTGGCTACGTTCTTTACGGGGTGGAGGGCGAAGATCTGACGATCGTCAGCACCGGAAGTGAGGCACGTTCACGGTCATGGACTCGGAAGCACCCAGTTCCCTAGGAGCGCGCGGGCACCGACTGGCCAGCCCCACGAACGTGCCCACACTTCTTGAGAGGGAGGTGGGTGGCGAGGATGGATTGAATGGCGTGGTGTATGCCTTGGGTGGCGTCAGGAGCGATCAAGACGCGTCGGAGGCCTGCGATATTGGCGCGTCGAGCAGAGCAGAAGCATCAAGTGAAACAGCAATGAGAAAGAGCATTCGAACGACACGTACGCCTAGTACAAGGCGAGTGGCGGGCAATTGCGTCACGCTAAAATCTGAGCCCAAAATTCACTCCGACTCGTGCCAGAAGATGCACCAGGCGCTCAAGATACAAGAGATTGTTGCCAATGTTTTTTCCAACTTTCCTGCACTGGAATTTTATGGGGAAGTCGCAGGAGATCTAGCTATCTTGGCTAGAACGTGTCGCCCATTCAAGGAACCAGCTCTGGACGAGCTCTGGCACACTTTGTTCACCTCCGTGCCGCTTGCCAGGTGTCCTCCCGATGCAAGCTGTCAATCCGATTCTATCCCCAAGCTGGTTGGTGATATCATTGCGACTGGTCGATATGCTCTTTTATTGATTCCTGCTGCTGGCCTCGTATGATGTAGTATTCATTTCATAGACCGTTAACGCAGACGGAATGGAATATCCTTCAAGGCTACACGCGTCGCATCCGAGACATTCAGCACTTCACTATTGGAGTCGACTGGGCGGTTTTTAAGACTTTCCTCAACCCTCCTACCACGGAACCACTCTTCCCAAACTTCCGCTCACCACGCACTGTCAGTATACGGAGGACACCATATCGTTGTTGCGGTTGCCCCTCTCATCCCTGGTGAACCTTCATGCATTTGTGAATTCAACTTTGGATGCTTCCCGAGACCTCCCCCGAAATCAGGACAATTTCCATCTTCGCGAACCCACAAGGCGGGATGACTTCAGGCAGACTCGTCCGGCTTCTCCAAATGTGTCGGTCGCTCGAGAGGATACGCATCTGCTTCATCCCACAGGGTTATACTGACCTGCCCCCCCCAATCACATGCCGAAGAACCTCGGATTGACGTTTCCAGCCCTCCGCACCATCGATGTCCTGGACTTAACGATCGAAGCAGAATCTGTGACAGCCATCACCACTTTTCTTTGCGGTATCGCGACCTGCTCTCACTCAGATTTTACTCTCGCATACGAGTTCTGCCACTGGCAGTGCGACGACCCGATTTGCCAACCGAACAACTCCCGATATATGGAACGTTGGAAAGCCGTCGATGACGGGGTCAAGAATGCTCAGGCTCTGAGGTGGTCTTCTGAGTCCAGGCCGAGTCTCATGAACCAACACCACGGTTGTAGTGGCACCAGAGACAGCTCATCTCCTATTTAGTACCCGCGCATCCTGTAGGTGGCGAAGGTGGACGTCATCTCACTTGTACCACCCCTTTGTCGTTTATTCTACCGCAATATGTACGTGGGGGTATTCTCGGACAACATCATTCCCGCCCACCAACAGTTACGCGTACCTATAAGCATGTACAAGACCGTGATACATGAAAACATCTTTCTATTGACCATACTCCTCGATCACCGATCGTGGCTTACAGTACACACCCAGCGGCGTGTACTGCACATCCGGGAACCTGCACAACGCGATCAGTATCCGAGCAGCCATATGAAGTGGTGATACCGACCCGAAAGCACTCGGTCCTCCCATCTCAAGGCCCCTCGTGGTGTTGGTCCACTGAGGGGCGGCCGTGATCCCGAGGACCAAGACCCTCACTCCATATTTAGACTGCGGCGTGCCGAGTGCTGCGCTGCTCTGGGCATTGAGTACAGCGATGAGATCAGGCACCGTCGCGAGCATCTAACCTCCCCTATCAGAGCGTCCTCACGGAGAGCAACGGGAGCGACAACGCACCATCGCCTGCCCATCCGGGGTGTTGTGCTCTGCAAACAGGTTTTCGTTCTTGAACGGGATGGTGAGCGTTCCTGTGAACTTGGTCTCGGGTTCGGCTGAGTCGCCTCCCACGTCGTCGTCCGCGGAGAGAGCCACGATCACCTCCTCTCCGATGGTATGTCCCTTGTACAATCTTGGACATCATGAATTTAGTAGGATCATTATTAATAAAGAGATGAGTCTAGCCCATACCTTCTGCCGACGTCGATAATCTTTCCGCTGAACAGTACCTTTGCGGTCATCGGACCTCCGACAGCATCGACGACGACTTGGCCGATCTGGTCAATGTTAGACTGTTTTCGTGCCAGCGCAATCGCTCTTCCGGTGTGCCAGCTCAAGGATACCGTGTTCACGATCATGGAGGCACCCAGGTCCTTGACCCGCAGCGGTCGACTGGCCAGCCCCACGAACGTACTAACGCTTCTTCAGAGGGAGACGCGTGGCGATGTTTGTGCAGCAACTCACCCTATCTCGAAACAGGCCGCTCGTATCGCCGCGTCGACGCCAATGTCCCTCTTCGCCTTTGTCATGATCTAGTATACAGCGCGAGTCCCGTCTCAGGGTCGTAGCGTTCGCGAAGGGAGAAAGACTAACCATGACGTTCCCATCACCACTTGCCATGGCGCAGGGGAGAAGGCTTGCCGCGCGACCCGTGCCGTCGTACACGTTCGCAGTCGTTTGGTGCCACTGCACAGCGATTTGATTAGCTGCTTCCGTGGTTCATTTCCAGATGTAACGGTCGCCTGCAGTGGGATACGCGCGACCCTGAGGAGCGCAACTGTCACCGATGTCTGCGGGGAAGCGGATGATGGATACATACCATGAAATCTCCGTCGACGATCGGAATATCATAGTTTTTTGTGACGGCTGTGATCATCTGGACGAGATGTCAATGCGAGACAGCAGGGGGATTGTCTCACACCCACTCCCATAAACTGCCAGAGTTCACCACTCGCCTCATTGTACCTGCGAACATGTTGTTTAGGGGGTCCAAGAGGGATGCAGGACACATACTCGTTCCCAAGCAACCTCTCTAAGCACACTTCCGGGCTGCCCAGTGCACCACCCCAGCCTGAGTGCATCAGGCGAGAGAGAACCTGAGTCAACAACACGGACGACCGCTCCCACCCGCACCATCTAAGTAGACGCGCAACGGCGAGCCCCCTGCGCCGCAGCCCAGGATATAGCACCCGTCAGAAATCCACTCGAGATCGGTTTCGGATAAAATCTTGTACTTTGGGCTTGTACGCAAGGATATCTTCAGCTGAGTCCAATGAACTGGTCTCTCCGGGCGCAGCATCCAATACTGTCGAGGAGGATGCAACGATATTTTCACTCGATTGATGAGAGCTGGAATTCGTGTCGTTTATCTCATCGGGTACCACGTCTCCACTCCAATCACCAGCGGCTTTGACGTAGAAGCGGCATCTACCGGTGGTATATGCGATGGGTATAACCTCACTTTCCACGGTGGAAACACGATCTGGCGTAGCATCAGAAGCAACCGCATGGGCGATGGCCTTGGCTTCTATAGCTTTCTTTACTTGAGCCACGAGAGTAGATGAAACGCGTCAAAAGAGTCGATCGTACCAGATATCTACCTATCCATGAGCCATTGTCCCAGATATGCCCGAATTGTCATCCTCACCTGAGCGATAGCAGCACCAACTGCATTTGTGACGTCATAATGTGGGAATCTGTGTACCCGGCTTACTCCAACGAGTTCGTCTGGTGCCAAAATCGAACCCCCGCCGACGAGATAGACAGGGCTGACGCCTTCATCGCGTCGAGCGTGTTCTGCAACATCGTTTTGATCGCCATCGATCAGGGATTGGTCGAGACTTGCCACACGAGCAACATCGCCAATGGAGGCGCGTCCAGCAGCGACGGCAATGTCAGTAGCAGTAAGGGTTCCGCCCTTGAAAACGTGGGCTTCGGAAGTGATTCTGTAACCCACTGAATCAGGTCCGATAGTTACTCGTTTGGAGTGAGAATCCTGGCGGGCGAGAGAACCGCCTCCGAGACCGATGCTACAACGGAAATTTGAGATTGAAACTTGAACAAAAGAAACGTGTTAACTTACCTGGTGACATGAGGCATGGGGAAATTCAGCAAGACTCCGCAAAGTTCACGACAAGCTACGGCATGCCGAGGGAAACCACTTGGCCTTGAAAGTGGGACGTTAGAAACGAGTTGGCGCGATCAGGGTGCCTCGAGTACGAACATGAGCATTCCGATATCGGTCTGCGAGTCGCATCCGTTATCGAGACAGAAAAGGAAAACAAGGGAGATGGACGAACTGTGGCTCCTCCTATGTCGATAACCAAGGCGGATTCTTTGGAGATGTCGGATCGGAGAGCTGCGAGGAATACAGCACTCCTCATTGAATTGGTGGGACCAGAAGAGCTATGCAATCATTGTGATTAGAATTGACCCGAAGCCAGGACATTAATGAGTGCATGTGCTTACAGTTCCGGTCGCATTAGAGGCAGCGAGCAAGTTTAAACAGGAGGGCATTAAAGCCCGCGTTGTGAGCTTGCCGTGCTGGTCTCTGTTCGACAAGCGGTCCAAGGAATACAAGCTGAATGTCCTAACGCCGGCAAGAAATATAAGAAAAATAAATAAAGACGCACGGAGGTCGTCGTATTTGAGGCCCATCCGGCGGTAACCTATCAAGTCGGCATACCGGTGGGCGATCGGAGTGACAAGTTTTGTGAGCGAGCGAGACGAACACACGTACGGCGCGAGAGATGGCCCGAGCGCGTTGATAGTAGTAGTTGTGTTGGCAGAGACAACACAAAGCCGGAGGGAAATATTGTTTGTGTATGTTTCCCCGACTCGGACTCCCACGATAATGGGGGAGGAAACATAGCTTCGATGGCCTGCACTGATTGGATTTAGGATTCGAATGCGGATGGAAGATTTAGATGATACCTTGATGGGTTTCAATGGATTTAGCGACAGTGCGATGGAGCGTTGTATCTGCTATGCCGCCGTTGTTTTCGAGACGCCCGAGATAGTACTGATACACTGTAGCCAATCGGTCAAGATTGAGGTGTCAATCTGCTATCATCTTGGGAATCTTTCCAAGGCCTTCAAGTGCGCTATACACAGCTCGTTGAATTTCAGGAGGAAGTCTCTCAAAGTTTCATTTCACACAGCATTATTTCAAGAAGAGATGGACTCGACATTGAGTCACGAGGGAGATGACTTGCCGCGTTGAAACGGGATAGCTATTTGTGTCTCCTTGAACGACTCCAGCGTGAGTTAGTGTTCTCTCCTCCGTGGCGTCATCTGCCCAAATAAGAGTTACATTTGGGTCTGAACAGTGTGGTCATTTGCTTCGATGTCTTACGAGCTTTGTGTACTTACCTGGCGAGATATGGTGAACGCTCACCGGCTGGCACTTCCGCGACCCAGGTGGGAAAAAGTATGGTCGTGCTTTTCGCAGTTTGAACGATATGGCAGTATGGAATGTGTGATACCACCAGTAACGCAGACAACTGCTACATGCCTTTATCAATGAGAGGATACTCTTCTCACTCGAGGGAGCTCCATCGACGACCTGGTCCACTGCTCGTATCGTTGATTCGAAGTCACCGGCTCCGAGGATGGCGATTGCGTGTGCAATGTGACCAATGCTGGATCGTTGGATCTGGATGGACTAGGTACGGTGGTAAGGGCGAGTCGCAGCACATATCACTCTGGATTACCTTGATGGTGCCTCCGATGGCGACAACCCACTGTTTCAAACGTGCGCGTACGAGAGAACGGCCGGCGAGTGCGCGAGCCTAGTAAAGAGGGTCGAAGGGATGTACGATATCTGCATTCGAAAGTTCTTCAGCGCGCGTCAGATCACCTTGCATCCAGGATCTGAACTCGACGTTGCTGATATGTATCAAAGGTAGCTAAAATTCTATTGATTAACAGAGGCAGCGAGAGCCAAATGGTGGAGTACTCACAATGAGAATAGAAAACAGGAGTACACAGGTTAGATTCCCCGGCTCGGATATCGCCAAATTACAATTACTTAGGTTGACCGTCATGTACACCGCAGGAAGAATGTCACGTGGACGCCGCAGAATAGCTTTGCCGTTTCTCCCGCCGGTCGCGAGGCAGTCGTGGTTGGGGGAGAGCGCGATTGACCTGATAGAGCTCGTGTGCTTGATGGTAGTCCCAATTTGCTGCTGGGAAGAGGTGTCCCAAAGATGTACTTTGTGATGTGTGACGACAACGGCAAACTTTTGATTGCGTGCCAAAACAACAAAAGCAAGATATCCACGCGAAGGAAAGGACCAGGTGCTGCCAGTGAGCGAGGATCCTGAAGACATGTCGAATCGCTTGACTTAACCTTTCCAAAAGACAGTCAAGATTTGACGACCATCAGCCGACCAGGCGAGCTATAAAGAAGGGGCTAACCTGAACAAAAACAGGATGCCAGTGAGTCCAGCAGCAGCTGGCCATTCTCGCTGTCATTGTTCGGATCGATTTTGGATCGGGGTTTTCGGCCGCCGCGGTGGCGGTGCGGTCTGAATCTCCTTGTGGCATTGTCATCACGGAACTCTCGTACGCGTGCTCGAGCGGACCGACGAGTTTTTCGCCTCTTGATGTTCCAGATGAACGCGTGCTGGTCCTTGGAACCTGTCACAAACTTGGTCGAATCTGGAGAGACGTCGATACTAGAGTACACCATGTTCAAGTTGGTGTGATCCTTGATGAGTCCGAGTCGTAGACCTCGTGAGTCCGCAGCGACTCCGCGCGTCCGAGTCCCATACCCACACGTACCCTTCGTATGACTTATTTATTCGTCAGCCTCAACCCACAGACAATCCACTTTTGACTCGGAGACAGCGCAGCGGCATAGATCTCAGCCAGCTCCACTTGAATAGGCTTGCCTACCTCGTCTCCGTCTTCCATTCGCCCCTGTCGAAGCGATCCCTTGGCGCGGCTCGACACCTGATTGCCATCCTTGGCAAACAAGATCAAGTACATTTCATCTTGAGTATAGATCTCGACTGCTTTCGGTTTATCTAAAAGTCGGACAAATCTCTGCCCTCGGGCACAAGTGAGTAGTACAAACAAAGCGAGCATAGTGGAGACCAATATACATAAAACAATCTGAAACGCACGAGAGAGAGATAGTGACACTCCTTGCAACAATACCGCATGCGTTTGCACCAACTGCACAGACTGCCTCGCCGCACGACTGACTCATCGACGTCCTGTCCCGGTTGCATCCGCTCGGCCACCTGGGCGACATCGTTCTTGACTCGATCACGTTAGTGAGCAATTACCAAGACATTCTATTCAACAAAGCCAGCAATGAGGTGGTGTATGACTTCTGGAGGAGAAAAGTCAGTGAACGTATTGAGGACCCTAAGAAGCGCGAATTGCTAGCGCGCGCCGGCTGTAGCACCCCATCCGTTCGGGGCGGAACGACAGCCTATGGAGCAGAATTTCTGTTCAACCAAGACAATGTTGACTTGATCGATCTGAAAGCGACGCCGATTCTGGAGATACACGAGGATCGAGTCCGGACGGCAGAAAAGGAAAAGGAATACGAGCTTGATGGGCTCATCTTTGCGACTGGTACTGGTACTTACTCTTTCAGTTCGTTCAATCTTACAGCGTGTCAGTCGAGCCTGCGCTGCAAGTGATTCCGTACAAAACACTCACCGTAGATTCATCGTCGTCTGCAATCGGTCGTCTGTCCACCGGAATCCTCATATGGTACAATGCATTGACTTGCTCCTGTCTCGCCACTGAGGTTTAGCTGCCGCACACGACGCCCGCTGACGCCAACGGTAGAGGAGAACTGGTTGGATACTAGTAGTGAGTCGCGGATAAACAGTAGCCAAACGAACGAATGCCTTGCGGGCCTCTCGACACCAGCTGATGTGGCCTCCCACCCCGTTGTGGTCGTAATCCAATGCCAACCTATATCTAGTGAGAGAGGGTTTCGACAGAAAAAAAATATGACCCACTTTTTGAAGATCATCAACTCTTCGACCACGTGGGGTGGGGTTATACTCCCCAGATCGATTCCATCTGGATTCAGAAACTCACCCACGAAAAGTCCGTAGTGCCCATGAAGCTGGTACAAGTTACCGCGACTCCAAGTGTCCCAATTCGCCTGCACAGACTCCTTGCCCCCCGAGTTCTGATACTGGATTCTGGCTCCCAACCATGATCTCTGGTGGTATTTGCCGAGTGTCCGAAGCTGCTCCACTGTCTCGGCCTCGAATTGATAAGGAAGCGTATTAGATGTGGGGCCGGACGTCAGATAGAGAGCGGGAACTGTGTGTATGTAAAGCACGTCTGGCTGTGAGGGAAGACCAAGCTGTAGAAACGTTTGCTTTGTCGACGGAAGAGAAACAGTAGCGTAATATTCTGCAGATTCGCCAATGGGCTTCTTTGGAGAAATGGGAAATAAGATGGCGTTGTGGTTGCTTAGTCGTCCATTGTACCCTTCACCCAGGGTGATTGTCAGCGCTAAGAATGGGCGACAGCCTGAGGGGATAGAGCTCGCAGCGGAAACAACTACGCGTGATGGATCAGTCCCCGGAAGCATGTTTGCACTATGCGACGGATCGGTGTCGGACGTGGCCACACAAGACGAGCTGCGCTTACCGCGTCTCCAAGAACCAAGTTGCGGGGCAGCATGGTGAACAGGTCACGCTGATCTGATGGAGAGCTCGCTGTGTTCGCGTGGTGCTGGGTTAGGTACTGAGATCTTAACCAAGGCGTTCGAGCGGGTTGCACCGCACCTCACACGAGCAGCGATCAGCCCCTTGTCGCCGGTGCCCTACCTGAAGAAGGTGAACGTACCTCGACTGGCTTTATCAGTATGGGGAGCAAGGAGCATAATACGCACGTCGGACGCTGATCGGGGACTTTGAATGTTTGGCGAGTTTTTTCATTGCCAGTCTCCTGACTTGGACACGACACTTCCTTCTATCCTGGCACGTGAGGAGGAACTTGAGTCTGCCTTGCCATAACCTGGCGTTTAGTTTGCGATTAAGTCTAGTGTCCATGGAAACGCCAAACGCGGCGCATCGGTACCGTATCACGCGTAAACAAACTTGATTACTCCCTCGTACTACAGAAGGTAAAGCAACGTTCAGCGTATGATGTACGAGGCTCCAAGACTCGCCATCGGAAGACGTACGCGAAAAGCAACGCCTATACCAGGTCCACCTTCAGAGCTTCTTTCATGAAACCTGGGGTATCCGCGCTCAACCTCCTCCGTGATCTCCTGCCTATATGCCGCGACTCTCCCGGTGTAATTATACACCCCACGCTTCTTTCTTGGGATGTTGGCGCCCATGTACCAGCTGTCTGCTTGTACAATCAACGTCGCGTTACACATTTCCTGGACGCGGTTCTTGAACTGTGACGCAGCGTGGGTCGTCGGCGTAAACTTGGCGATGTGGTGTTCTCGCAAGTATGCAATCGTCTCAACGATCCATGCACCTTGAATTCGTACACAGATTAGCCCGAAAACGCCGTGGGTCCATGTGGCCCGTAGGTTTGGAAAGTTGTCATCAATCGCCAAGCCGAGACTGCCGTGGTTGGGACCAAGTCATTCAGGATGGGAATTGGTGCAGCACTGGGGCACTTACTAGGTCGTCACACCGTCCTTCCAGTGGTTTTGAATCGTCTTTCCATTCAAGCTGCGTAATCGATTTCCGTGAAGCCCCCCACGTAACTATCAAACCCTGTCCATCGCCACCCGTCAGCCAACGCGTTGCAAAGACAAAAGTGGAAGTACCTGATGGAGCCGTGGGTCTGCCGGAGGGAGAAGGAGTGGAAGAGCCTACGGAAGGGGGTGAGCCGGATGAGATGGTAACCTAAGTGGAGGCGGGGGCAGACGAACCATCGCCAGGGGTCATTCCCGTCCACCCGTGAGGCTGTAACACGATCGCAACCGTCAGCATGCTTGGATCTAGTAAGGAAGTGGCCCCGACGTGAAAGAATCCGAGAAGCCTTGGGAGTTGATGGAGATAGCGGTAACTTGGGTAACCGTAAATTCAGATCCGGTCATCGAAGAAGGCGTGCACTTACTATTGACATCGACCGTTGGGACCTGTAGCTAGGTCAGGCTAGGGGCTGACGATGGCACGAGGGACGTACCATGAATGAGAACGACGAGGTAGTGGAGGCTTCAACCGATTGCAACGATTGAACTAGCACCCGGAGGGAGATAAGGCGACCTAGGTAGTGAGGGCGATGGTACCTACCGTCTGGTGAGTGTAGAGAGTAACCTGGCACGCGCCGATGGTGGAGAGAGGGGCATCATCAACCCAACCGACCTCGCAGGACTGACGGTGGCCTGAACGGGTTGGGCAGGAGGGTTAGAGGCGGAGGAGAGGGAAAGGGGAGTACTCACGTAGATGGGGGCACGAACGGCAGGAGGGCGAGGGACGCGAGGAGAGCGAAGGGGTATGGAGAGAATCAAGAAAGAATCCGTCTAGTCGCGATCCTCGCTGATAGAGAGCATGTCGTGGACGGTGGGATGAAGTGGCGCATTCGAGAAGCGGGAACGCCAATGGACACAGGCAGTAGCCTTAGTGGATCACGGTGAAGGCAAGGCGATGTGTGCAGTCAACGTCAACTGGCGTGCGAAATTCTTACCCGACACCTCTGTTGACTCGGACTCGGATGCGGCAAGCAACAGGACCACATTCTCAACACAACAACAACGATGCCGATTGCGTTCAAGCTCTGGCAAGGAATGACGCATTCCTGACAGCTGCGGAGGGTTCATCGGTCTCATTCCAGAGCACCACGACTAGCCGGCAAATCGAATCTGTCAGCCAGTACGTCTCATGAACAACCTTGTTGTCTGTGGAAACAACTCTGTCACCGTTACCGTGTCCTGTGTCACCCCCCTCCAAGCTGATCCGATTACCTCTCCGCAAAACTGTCCGAGTACTTCGCGACGAACTCACCGACTCTCAGCGCACAGCCAAGTAGTAAAAGACTACCCTTTGTGCGCTTATAAGATCACTTGGAGCGGTAACTGCTCATTCACTCCTTTTGCTCGCCCTTCTCTCACCACGTTTTGTTTTCCAGACGGAGTAGGAATGAACCTCTGAGAATGCACAACAACAACATCTCCAGCACCCTGACGGTATGGTCAATCAGGAAGATAGTTTCTACGAACGTATCAACTCGCTTCCGGCACAGGATGAGTGCGCCCATCAAGCTTTGATAGTTGTACTTCACTCACAAACGTGTTTTCAGGAAAAAGAACGGCATCTCTCAAACAAACCACTCAGGATTTGAGCGTCCAACTTGCCTGAGCTCGGGAGAAAGCTGATCTATCCATTCAGATCACCGGCGTGCTTGAGCAGAGGCTCGAAATCACCTATGTTAAGGGCAATCAGGCCGTCGGTCGCCGCTTGGAGCATATCCTGACACGTTCGGATGATCTCTCACTAGATCTCACTCCTCACATAGGCTGGCAGTCCGGGAAGTCATCACAGCCGCACGCAGTACAAGTCTGTGGTGATATGGCTTGATCGTGACCCAGGTTTGGGAGGAGACGTTGTCTGGAGAATTGATGGGCGACATCCGTATGGTAGACGTACAGTAGTAGATGTGAACCTCGGGTACGCTCTGCATCATTATTTTATTCTAGATAGAGAACACGACTTGATGAGCAGTGAGGTATAGTACTTGTGTCAGCAAAGTTGACCAAGTGCGCATGTAGAGCTCAGGATCAAAGTTGTCGAACGACAATCCTACACGAGGCAGTGTCAACACTGGGTCTGAAGCGAGGAACTCGCATAGGATGTAAACTATGCTACATTTTCGATTCCATCGTCCCGAGTACTTTGCAATGAGGGCTATGGCAATGCAACTGAGTACGCTGAGGTTCCCCGGAGGGGTCATGCCATTGACAGTGGTGGTAGGGGATGTAGGTCGGTTATCACTTAGGAGACAACACATGGCAAAGTACCTCGCTAGCACGACGCCCGGATCCCGGTCAAGCGTTCCGTGTCACCGCAAGTGAACGATACGGCGTCAGCGTATGACCTTGGTTTGCCACGATTGCGTCCTTGACAGCTTGACAGGCGATCCGGGGCTCGCGCCGTGCGTCCCTGCTTATCCCCAACTCTGGTTTCCTTTTGAGTAAACGACCTCCCTCCGTTCGACGCGGACATCAGGGAGAGAATGGAAGTCAACAAGACCGGGAAACAAGATATTTCTCGTCCGGTCATCCACTGCTCCATGGTGTGTCGCGTTTCTTGAACGAGAGTCGGCGGGCTGAACGACGGGCGAGCCAGACACAAAAGGTACGTCGTGGTCGACTAGATGGCTGGATTCTGTGACGCGTGACGCGTCAACTTTGGTTGAGCGATTGCTGGCATTACTCTCCCGGGCCTTTCCTTGTCCTCCGAGTCACTCGGGCCCCACATCACCATTGACTCGGATCATCAAGCAGTCTCCTTTCAAGCGAAGTATATACGTCACGGCCCACTCACTTGTCCTTGCACAGTTCGATCCTATCCTCACCGCAAGGGAATATTCCATGCGTCCCGCGGCAGACGCCGGGGTGCGCAACAGGGCTCTAATGTCTATCTGACATGGAGTAGCGTGTCTGCAGTGGAGGCAGAGGTGCTGCTGCTACTCACTGCCGGCGACGGTTTGCTCTGGCCGGAGACCGCACGCTTTCCCTCGATTTCTGAGTATACAAGACTGGCGTAGAGGTGGCACCAGTCGAGCCCTGACAAGCTGTTGTAAACTTTGAACGGGGGACACGGTTGAGGTTGAAATAGTGAATGCTCTTGAACGTCGGCATGCCATCGTCGTTGGGGGGTGGATACTAGCCGAGCTGAAAGATCGCGCTCGGGTCGGGCGTCGAACGACTCGGAAGCAAGAGGTCCTATGACCTGATCCGGTGTCAGCCATGCGGGCGAGAACCCAGTGAGATCCGACTCAACTCACCTCGACGTACGATGAGCATCTTGCAATGCGTGGCTTCGCACGTGTCGCGTCGACAGGAAGTGGAACTAAAGAGGAAATGTGTGCGTCCCGATCTTCAGGCACGCATTACAGCTTCCTGCATGTCGGCACTCGGCCCTGAGGCCTGAGGCGTGACCCATTTGCTTTATCGGTCCGTCGGAGTACTTACGTACTCGGGCCACGTGACATTTTTTTGGTAGTTGACGTAGCAGGCCAATTCTGTAAATTTGTCCCGGGCCGAGGGGGTCCCTCATACTACTATGGCAGGCTACAGTAACGCGCTACGTTTCAGAAGGCGCGACGCTTTCGCAACGCAGTGTAGATTTGTAAAGGCTCTAGCCGATCCATCAATCGCTTGGCATGGTTCCCAGAAGATGCCCGTTTCCACCGTGACGCTGCTGTCTCCGCCACGGTTCCTCCTCATGAGTGGTCGTTACAGCCAACGGGTCCCGAGATACTGTGGCGACTAGACGCACATTAGAGCAGACCACTACTTGCGCTCGGCGAGGTGTACAGGGCAGACATTCTCATCGTGATCGAACAGACGATCGAAGAGTGTTGAGCGATAAGATCCCGGGCCATGGTGCGCCTTCGTCCCCCGATGCGTGATCGTCTAACGGGATACGATAGTCCGACAGAGGAGCTCAAGTTCGAGGAACAATGCGTCCATCGATCCTCTCTGGAGGCTAACATTGACTCGGCCGTGTGACAGCTACACGCGCGACGGATACAATTCAATACATGCGGTTCATGGAGTCCCAGGTTTCGACGTCACGCGGCACTACCTGCTCGACACCGCCTGGGTCGCGACCTACGCTCGGCCGGGCGAGGGGGCGACGACGACGACGGAGCTGGGCGTCAACTCGGAGATGGATGCGCTCCCCGGGGATGGCGGTCGCGTGCCGTCAAGGCGTCCATGGTGCAGCTGGGGATCGAGTGTAAGGTGGTGTTACTCGGGACGCCTGGTGTGTGCTTTCTCTACTGTTCAGCGTCCGGGGAGCTGACGTTGAATTTCTTTGGTCAGGCGAAGAGGATGTGTCGGGGAATGTGCGGTTGTGGGAGAAAGGTGCGTATGAAGGATTGGACGTGAGTCCGATTAGTGGGTATCGCCCGGTCCTTCGCTTCTTTCTCCACGTGTTGTTGATGTGCTCAACTTAGGTGTCGGCCCGCGCCTGGCCCGCCGTACGGTCCGAGTCTGGGTAGCTCGCTGGCCGTCATCCAGCAGCAAGCGGACTTTAGCGGACACCGGTCTCGCTCTTTCGCATATTTCGCCGTTTCCAAGTGCACACGCCGGCCTTAGCCCCTGGGAGAGCCCTCACGCCCTCACGCCGCCGTGCTTGCGTACACCAATATCGGACTCTTGCATCAACAGGTCAAGCCCACGCATTGTATGCACGGCGTCTTTAGAGGGCAGGATTGGGTACCAAACCGTCCGTTGTTCGCTGCTATCTTGATGTCAACGTCGCTGACGACCTTGCCTCGTAGTCATCCTCGACAACGCTACGATGAAGTGCGTCCTTTTTTTGTTTTCCGCGTTCAGTCTGGATGTTGGAGCGACTGAGTACAGCTGGTATGTTCTCGCACCGACGACCAAGGAAGTGTATGAGATGGCTGCTCAAGTCAAGATGTGCTCCGAGTACGTGAAATGCACCTTGTCCTTGATCACATCTGATAGCGAGGTTTGTCGTTCTTTAGTACCGCAGCAACTGCCACAGGATGAACGATGAACATTAACAGCGAAGCGTTCGTAACGAGCCCGTTCAAAACGAGGCCCTCTGTATATAATCTCTTCTCCGTACGTCCCTTTATCTATAGATCTTTACTGGCATATATCATCAGGTGAAGAATTTGAAGACACTTTCTGCATGCGGTACGGCCGGGTCGATCGTCACGGTGAATGGGGCATCGCAGGCGCTTCGACAGATTCTGTGCGCTGCACCACGTTTCCCGTAGACGCGAACGTTGATGGTTTTTCTCGCTGGCAGGGCAACGTGTCATACCGTCCGCGTGTCCTTTCTTTGCCCGTTACACCGCCTGTCGTGACAGGCCACTTATACGCCCAAAGTCTCTCATGTTGCAGCCATACCCACCGTTCCAGGAGGGGGCAACTACACACGAGAGTTTGCGCCTGCAGCGTCCACGGACAAAGGCTCTTGCTCCGTTATAATATCGTAATGCGCGAACACAAGAATCCCGTCCTGGCAAGAGATTTCTAAGCGTCCCCACACTGGGAGGACGGGATGGTAACATGACCTTTCGTTGGCCGACGGTTGCCAGTGAAGCAATGCTGACTTGCCCAGTGACTCATAACACGTACACAGTTCTGCAAAGTGGTGCGGACTACCGCATCGGGCTTAGGATGAAGTTAGCCAGTGCGGAAATGCCGAGTTGCTCCGCCGTTGCCCCTAACAATAGTCCGCGTTCGACAGCCACTGGCATGAATCAAGCAGAACAAGCGCATAAATCACGAACTGTGGTGGTGGCAGCCTGGCCCTGTCGGCTGTCTCGCGGAGATAACCCTCATTAAGATTGGATGTAATATTGACTCGTCTATAGCACGGCCCGGGCCTGATTTGTGTCGTAGCTACTTACCTTTCGGCGCTGCCATTCCGGCCGCTACTTATTCTAGTTAGTACTCAGACGTAACCCCAGCGTGACACCTTACGACATGACGTGTGACATTTCAGAGCGCCACCTGTGACATTCCGAGAGGGGTGTGACATTTTTACATATATGTAGTCACGTAAAAGAACGACGGAACAAACCGAGATGGGCCAATTGTCATGCCCATACTAGTACATACGGATCGCTTTGATCATGTTGCGTGCACTAGCGGCGTGCATCTCGTCTAGAATCACATCTCAGATCGTTTACGAGCTCTGGAAATTGTGCGCGCCTCAAGCCTCTTGGCGACGTCCACCCAATCATCTAGTCGACCCTCGCCCATATGCCGCAGCTTCTGGCACTCCACCATCATCTCCATTTGTCTGCCTGCGACCATGGATTCGGTCCTAAAGGCATGAGAAGCCCGATCACGGGAGTGGCCGACACCATGATGAACCCACGTTGGGGGTGGTTCGGTCCTACCATCGTAGCAGTCCTTTTCATGAGGACGCCCTCAAACGCAGCCGTTATCAGGCTCTGCGTCAGATTAAATGCAATCTATTACATCAGAGTACGTCCCGATGGCTTTATGGGGACCAGTTACGACTCGCATGTGGTTCACCGTGCATTTATATTTGCTCCAGATACTGCATGGGTTTCGACTCCTTGGATGAATGATGATTGTACCTGGCAACCTAAGCACTGAAGGGGTTTGCCGGATTCTCCCTTGTTTGCTTCTCCCTCGCCGCCCTCTTCTCCCTCGTTACGCGCCTCGACGGTCGATTTGTTAATGGTCGCGTCGGTGGTTCGGTTTATCGCTGCCTTGGTTCTCTCACTGCCTGCCATGCGTCCTAAACGGGAAAAAAAGACATACCTACGTGGCTAATCGAACTACCCGCGCTATCTAACTCGGGTAGTCGGTGTGCGTTTTGCAGATGGGCCTACTAGACTAATATCATGTAAAAGTTCCGTACCGTGTATTGCCACGGATGTAGCCCTTTAGTTCTGCTCTCGTACAGTATCTCAATTGCATCACTTGGGTGGGTCCTTTGAAAACTGAACATGCTCATTGCACTTAGCATAAGAAATACAGTTACTCTGTAGTAACGACTGTCAAGGATGCGACTAAACAACCTGAGCAACTGGTAGTAAGAGGAGCAGTTGATGAAAACCCTGTGCGCGCTCCTGCAGCTCGGAAGATGTCATGATGTGCTGCAAATATTCGGAAATCGTCTGGTATTCGTCGGCCACCTGCTGCACTCGGTAGCGAGAAATCATCGGACTGAAAGGTTGCCCGAGTCCGGTGGAGCGAAGCTCGACAGCGAGCTATAGGAGAGATTGTCAGACGAAAAGGATAAAGATCGATGGAGCTCGCTTACAAAAGCAAGGATAAGGACGATTCCGTGGATTCTGGTCGGATCGTAGGGGTCAACAAACAGCTCGTCGTACGATAACTGGTGCCACTCTCTTGCCCCGATCCACCACCGAGATCCAATGTTGAGAAGTGTCTGATACAAGATGTCGCGGGTGGCGGGGTTCCCGAACCATACCAGGTTGTCATTTTCATCCCAGTCATGCCAGTGAAGATAACCGGCGCTGTGACACCATGTGACACCGTCGAGAACGTCAGTTAACTCTCTCAATGTGGGCGCGACTTGATCGTATACGTGGTGCATGAAGAAGTACAACGCTGTCGGCGGGGGATCAAGTACGAGGGCGTGAATGGAGAGGTTTATTTGGTGTAAATAGCAATGGTAGCTTCCTTGAAGCTGGAACGATGTCAGTTTAAAGGTTGTCCTTTAGACTCGGGTACTTACAAGGACGATGGCGCTTTGCTTGAACGCGTTGTGGGCAAGTTGAGTAAATTGGTTAGTTGTCGAAGTATTTTGCATTGCGAGGGCTCCAAAGGGCACTGTGATCATCGTGATTGATGCGAAGCAAAGTGCACGTATAATACATACTTACCAAGTGTCGCGCCTAGTATGCGCCAAGGTTGCTGGGCGACTTCCTCGATGCAACGATCGATTTCCGCTACAGGCACCGCCAGGTCGTGCTTCAACACCTGCAACGAAACCCGACCCTTCAAAATATTCTCTTTGAGGATTGCAGCTGATTCGCCAATGATGTCGGTCCAAAGACGTGCCAAATCGTGCAGCGTCCTGGAAGTATGGTCTGAAAGAGGAGAAAGCTGAGTTAGTAGGTTGTCGGGAAAGCATAGAGGAAAATCGTGTACCGCGGAGGTCAAGGACTGGGAAGGTGACGGTCGGAGCGGAGTGGTCGTCGAGATCGACGAGCGTCGCGGTGTCGGAAGCTATTTGTTGTTCGTTAGCTTTCTTCTCAGCTGGGAAACATGCGGGCTGCTTACCATTCGTGGCATCATAGATGTTTCCGGAGAATACGACTTGCAAGAGAGGATCTTCCTCCATGGCAGAGCGCAGGGTAGAAGCAACTGCGACTCGATCGTATTTATCCGTCGACTCTCGACTCGGAGGCGTCACATGAGGCCGTTACGTTGGCCGGTGGTTACCACTGGCAGGCTCGCCATCGAGGTCGCGGTTAGCCCCTTTCTAAGAGGGTTTAAGATGTCGTACAATCATTTCCCGCCTGCCCCATCCCCTATAGGCAATGTCCATACCAGTATTACAGCGAATACATCGAAGATTTCGTACCGTCAGGGTGTTCATATGGCCCCACCCGCCTGGATACCTGAGGTATGGTGTGAAGCATGAGCCTTGTGACAAAGAAGTGCTTACTGTGGCGCCCTATCGGATTCCCACTTGTCGTGAATAAGACCGCCGATACCACCAAGTCCCGAGTTGAGATACGTCATCATACGTGTAACGCGGACCACATTGCAAAATCGACGTTCCCAGTGGGAACATCGATACAGTCCTGGATAAAAACGCATTACTAGTGACGGAATCTCCATATTCTCTTTGGAGCAGGTGGAAGCTCCACTGTCACAGTCGGTGCCTGGAGGGTGTCACAAGGCGGAATTGAGGTCGCGGACGTGACAGACTCTGCGTTTGTATAGCGGGAATTCGATATTATCTCCACAGAGTCGGTTCGTACACCACTTATACCCACGCCATCTTGAACCGAACGCCTGCGTATACTTGCCCGAGTATGTCCCAGCCACAGCTCAAGACTTTCCAACGCTTCACCACCCCAGCATCGCAATTGGGTATTAAGCGTCCTGCTGGTTCGCGTTTGGTGGCACCCCTGGCTGAGAAAAACGATCAGTCAACTCCCCCGCAAATCTGTCAGCCTCTCGAAGGGGATTCCAAGGGAACCTTCTCGAGAAAGTCGGTACTTCAGGGCTCTCCTCGTAGTTCCCGATATTACACTTTTCTTCAAGATCCAAACAATTTTCCAGTGGGTCCCCCAGAAGGCTTTGAGTTTTAACTAATTGATGAGGTGTTTTCAGTCTCTGCCGTTTATCAGCTTCCCTTCTGCGAAAGATGCGAAAGAGAAGCTCACATTTGCCTTAGAGAAGAGGAAGAGATGCATCTCCATCCTAGCGGATATTGAGATCAATTGCCGGGAGTGGGAGGACGTTTTGTATCGGGTTGCCAGCGAGTCAGAGGTCCAGGAGGTTCTCAAGGCGAATGCGATCACGGTCCAGGAAAGAAACAATGTGAGAGAGCTGTACATGGCCGCGGTTGCTAGCCTCAAGTTGTATGATTTTTGTCCATGTGAACTGCATCGAAATCCTTGCAATCCTGTGAGTTTTCTTATCTTGAATGGACACTTCGGAAGTTCTGAAAACATGCGTCAGAACCCTTTGAGAGGGGAAGGGGTGCAAGCTCATTGACTTCCTGCTCTGAGGCGCTGTCCTTGTTTCAGTTGTGTGTTTGTGCTTTTTAAGATGTATGCTCCGCCCATGCTCGAGTCTTAGAGCTGTAGTTCTACCAATTGTTCTATGTCCTTGCAAGTACTAGTATGTTATGACTATGCGAATTCGAATATTTTGTGTGTACCATTACCATTACTGAATGCTTTACGACTGTCTACATTTTGTATATTCCCACCTCCCCAACTTTCCATGGATGATGATTGGACTTCCCGTCCCAGACAGGATGGATACACACATCGCAGAGATGACCCCCCATGAGGCCCTATTCTCTGCGAGACTGCGATACCCCCCGAATGTCTCAGTGGTTGAGAAAAAAGCATAATATGTATACCTGGTCGGCCCCACATCTGTCCCGTTTCTCACTCACTCCGTCCATAATCAGCGTTGACAAGTGTCTGAAAATGCGTGGGTTGGAAGCTCACACTGACGTCGAGCATAGGAAGCACACTACCATTGGCGTCGAGCTGGCTGTCAGGGTAAAACTCCATAGCACTGCACTTGCACTGCGTTTGACTGACGAAGAGTGACGTAGCCGAAGTTGCTGCTCTTTCCCGACGAACTCACCTCTGGTCTTGACTCAGTCTGCCTGGGCCATCGTGATGTTCCATCCTGGGCTCGCCAATCATGGGCTTGTTATTCTTTGCAGTGAGTTTGATGTCAGTGTTGCGTTACATACATTTTCTAACGAGCGGTGACTTGACAGTGTCGACCAGGTGAGAGGGAACGATTTGGCGAAGATCTCGCAGCGTGAACTGAGTAGTCATATAGGTGACGTGGTTTTGAACTTGGGTCGGTCCAGCCTGAGTAGTGTGCGGCTGTGTCAGCAGTGGGTCCAACGCAGCTCTTTCGACCAAGTTACCCGAACGGATCAGTGTTACTATCAACCCCCACCATACCGCGCTCAACGAGTACGAGGAACGAGCCTGTTGACCAACCCGAGCAGATTCCCCTGCATCCTCAGCGTCGACAGCACTTCCCGCGTCCTCTACACGCTTTCGCCATGAAGTTTAGGTAAGGCGACAATCCCCGTCCAAGCCCCCTCGTATCTATTCCGACCAGTTCAGCCCTCAAATTCAATGCTGTCACGGATTGGTGGGATGAGTATCATAATCGCGTGAGTCGTCCGCGCTCGGCTCTCCTCATCCTCTTCGCTCACACGCAGTTAGCTACGATGTTCTCAAACGACATATTTACCAGTTCGAAAAAGAGCGCCATCGCCTTAGTCGCGCGAACGCCGATCTCGAGGCCAACGAGCGTATGGCACTGGTCGACCAGCCTGACATTTCCACTATCGAGGGCGTCTTCATACCGCTCCTCAACGAGGAGCTCTTTGATGCCCTACAAAAACTCAAGGACCTCGTAACTGAGCAAGACGAAGCTGGGACAAATGACTACGCAGATGACGAAGATGACGAAGAGGAGAGGAAGAGGAGCAGATCAACCGCGACCACGTCCATTTCCACGACGAATCCCTCCCTGAATGACGTCGGAGAAAGTCTAGTTCGGTCAGCTTTCGTCCACGCAGTGGGTCAGGTAAGTTCTTGAATTCTGGCCTATTATGACCGCACTGACCCTATTGCAAGGCACGCAAAATATTACCTCTGGTCATCGTTGGAGTGTTTCTTCTGCCGAATATGGTCGCAAGCTGGAACCGCCTCCATCCTCTTCTCGACGACGTGCCAATAGCACGAGCAAGTCGCCGATGGGACGTATTGCCGATAGACTTATGAACATGAGGGATAGCATCACAGCACTCCCCACGGAGAGCGTATGGACTGCCAGGACCAGCTACGCTTGGGGTATTCGTCTCTTATTCAAGCGCAGGATTACTGGCTTCTACGTTTCTTTCTCATCATTAAAGTCATGCCGAGGTCAACTATTCTGGGTTCCGCAAGGTATGTCTTCGAATGCGTTCTTACGAACTAATCTTCTGACCTAGTGATAGGTATGACAAAGTCATGTACAGTGAGATGGGTCGTGTGTAACATATCTTGGCCTATCTGACGTACCTTATAGCTAAAAGGCCGATACATGCATGGGGTAGTGGAGACACGTCTCTCCTTCCTTCAAAGTTCAAAGGACAAGATCACGGCCGCAATAAATCCCCTTGTTACCTTGTATGCAAAGTGTGCTACTGGCGCCAGATGTTGGCGCAGGAACGCCATGGCGCAACGGATGTCTCTGAATCGATGGCTGGGGGCATCCTCGTTCGCGAAGAAGAAAGTGGCATTGTCAACATCCCCACGCCGTTTGGGACTTTGAGGTTAAAGTGGAAAAGAGTGTTCCTCATTGTTGCAATCGTCGTCTTTATCATACTCATGAACACGGATGTCACCAAGGATGATCCAGAAGCGAATAAGTGCTTCGCCATCCTCATTTTCTGCACGATCATGTGGGCAACGAGGTCCGTGCTCGAAGGTGTCTCGACTGACCTTTGAACTGACACCGTTTTAGGCGATCCCACTCTTCGCGACCTCGACTCTCGTTCCGCTCCTCTTGGTCATATTTAGAGTTATCCGCTCGGATGCTGAAAACCCCGTGCCACTGTCGGCGCCGGAAGCAACCAAGTAAGTCATGGGATCGACCTCCGACCACTTTATTAAAGCGCGCCACCCAGACACATATTCTCAGTCATGTTCTCGCCTACGATCATGCTTCTTGTCGGCAGCTTGACGATTTCTGCCGCACTTAGCAAGACGAACATTGATCGGATGTTGATCACGCGCCTGTTGAGCACGGCCGGTTCGAAGCCTCAGACAGTGCTTTTGGCTTTTATGGCTGTGTCGTGTTTTGCCAGCATGTGGATTAGGTATTTTCCGATTTACACTTGCTTGAGTGAGAGGTTTGACGAGTGTTGCGGCACCAGCGCTTTGCTTCACGTTGATTCGTGTACGTCTTGCGGTTAATGCGGCGGTACTGTCTGATTTCCTACACAGCCTATTCTCCGAACACTGCCCGCGAGGGAGTCCTTCGCGCCGTGTTTGATTGTAAGTCAAACCACTTGCACAGGACTGCGACTGACAGATGCGGCTGATGCTCAGCTCGGAATTGCGCTGGCCGCCAACGTCGGCGGTCAGAGCTCGCCAATTTCTCGCCGCAGAATCTCATCGCCATCGGGTTTATGCGCCCCCAACTCGATTGGGCGAGCTGGTTTGCCGTCGCACTGCCCATATCCACTATCTCTGTTATACTCATCTGGCTACTCCTGCTTGCAAGCTACAAGCCTGCCTGTGCGCCAGACGGTGATGGTGAGGTTGAGATAAGGGCAATTCGGCCGACCAGGGAATCATTTACTCTCAAGCGGCACTGGGTAAGCGTGGTATATCTCGTAACGATCGGGCTGTGGTGCATCGAACATCAAATCCACGATACAATTGGAGACATGGGCGTCATCGCAATCATATCTATCGTCGCTTTCTTTGCGACAGGTGTGCTAAAAAAAAGGTCTGGCATATGCAAGGGTTGCGATGTTGCCAGCTGACATTCGTTTACTTGTCGTAGGACGATTTTGAGCAATTTGCGTGGACAATCGTGTTTTTGGCCATGGGCGGCAATCGCGCTCGGGAACGGCGTCCAGTCTAGCGGATTTACGGATACAATGGATGGGATCATTCACCAAATGCTTCGAGGGCGGAATCTCTACGGCGTGGTCATCTTGATTTCTGTCCTTGTGCTCGTATGTCGTCCCTTCCATGTTACTTCGTCTGTTGACCCCATTCACTTGCACAGTTGACAGGTTGCGTCTACGTTCATAAGCCATACTATTGCTAGTGTCCTTGTCCCCATTGCGCAGCAAGTGGGGAAAGACCTACCTGGCCATCATGCCAATTTACTTATCTTCCTCACTGTCCTGATCTGCTCGATAGGAATGGGGGTGTCAGTATCTGGCTTCCCCAATCAACTTGCGTGCGTTTCGTTGTTCCATTTTGATGATGCACTTGCTTTAACTTCGCACATCCGCTGGGTCAACAGGGCAGCGCAAGAAGACGATCTAGGGCAGACTTACCTCACCAATTTTGACTTTCTCAAGAACGGTATTCCAGCGAGCATCATCGCAACACTGGTGCGTGTCCCCTACATGTCGTTGTGAGAATGGATATTTCGAACTGACGAATTTCATAGGTCGTATCCACCGTGGGGTATCTACTCATGTTGGCGATCGGGTGAGTATGCGCGGGTTGTGTTTTAGATGGACGCTGATGATTTCCATATCGATAGACTCTGACGTAACCTGGGTCAAGTAGCGATGCCTAGCGTCCTACAATGTTATCGTGCAAGAAGGCACGACATGCCTCTTTTGTTTAATGGTCCCGAAAGAGCATGGGTGAATGGTTGCGAAAGGTGCGAGTCAAGTGTCAGGGCGGCAATATTGAAGGAACGGCCAGACATGCTGTTTGGTGGTTGAAAATAATATGGCTTGAAGCCCGCTTGGAGGTCACTTCATGCTGATCTGTATTATACAGCGAGGTGGTTTGGATGCCAGTGCCAGTGCTGGTTGGAACCATTGCGCCGGCTCAGCCCCTCCATATTGACGTACACGTGGCCTTTTTATTCTGAACACGGCGGCTATTATAGAGGGTATAAGAAATGTCACTGGAAATAAATACATGTATCATGAAAGACGCATTTATAGCAATGCTATACGATATGAGCGGTCGCAACGCCGACACTGTATGTGGGGGCAGTGTAGTTGAATACCTGGGCAAAGGATATGGAAGAGGTCTTGGGAATTACAGCGTTAGGGTGAGTTGCTTGTGTTAAAAGCATCGGTGAGTACGGTAAGATTCCCGGTGGAAGTCACCTGGAAGGGCAACATGAACGTCACCGGAGCGGGGGTAGCATCAGTATTGACAACATGTAGCGAGCAATGAGTATGACAGCCATCTATGTAAATAGCGGAAGAGAAAGCTGAATTGCTTGCCTTGATCAAGACAGAACTAGATTTCGTGTCACGCGTGACACTCCAGTAGAGGGTTCCATTGAAGGTGGGAAGTGTCCTCGGCAAATATTCAGAACCACGGTAGATACTGAAAAGCTGTACACGATATGTGAGTCCAAGCAGACACGCATCGTGTAGAAATCGAGTAGACACACTTGCTGGACATAGTAACTGGTAGAAGGGTAAAGATTGGCCGCACTGTTGGTTCCTAATTAGTGGTCGACATACACGAGATATACCAAGGAGTCGCTCACTCAAAAGCGACCAGTTCAAGTTGTTTCGACTACCAAGTTCCAAGATTCAGTAACACAAAGCAAACAAAGAAGCAGAACTCACACCCCAGCATTAATGTTCGTCAGTAGAGGGGCGTATGCAGCTTCCTTTCAAAGCCAGTCGTGTATGTAGCCTTAGACTCTGCCAAGGAACCTGAGACTCGGAGAACCAGATGAGTCGCCAAAGTCATGCATATGTTCAGACACCAGTTTACCTTGGAGAATCGGATAGTACACCGATTCTTCCCCTGTCTCAGTCCGACCAACTCAATTTTTCGACGGCGGCTGGGAATTTGATGGTATGAACGTTGGACATAAGTATATGTGCATCTATAGCATTGCATATAAGCACAGGTATGCGACGGCAAAGTGCAAGCCAGCGTTCGTGTATGTATGTATGTGTCGTCGAGGTATATATAAGAACAGGTGATGTAGACTAGAGGATTTGCTACACGGGTTGCATTGAACATGTCCGAGTCCGCGTCGTCAAGCTTGGGTAAAGTACTGGGTAGGTATAAGTCAAATGTGGCGAAAGCTGCGAGATGGATGTCGATCAAAGTATACAAATAGCAACAAGGGATATTTTTGCTGAGCTGGAGAGTGCGGCCGAGAGGATATACGCATTTTCAAGTCCCAGAAAGCTAAAGAAACAGAGAGCGGAAGCATAGGTCACTGAGTGGTGATGCCAGGCGAAACGGGAAAAGATCCACGTGAGAGGGAAAACTGCCGATACAGCGAGAAGTGAACTCGCGGTCAAGTCAAACGATGTGATCTACCAATCACTCAGCGTATCACGAGTTCTTCGGCGTCGTCGTCTAATGAGGGTGGTGGACATTGAATCTTCAAAGAGAGCAAGCCGTCGCGCATGTCGATGGAGACGCTGTTGCGCTGTAACACACGCGTCCGTAACACGCGTCGACGCGAAGAAGCAAGGACGAACGCACTGTTGTTTGGCTCGGGACAACAAACGTGCGCGAGACGATGCCGGATCTACGTTCTCTCAAAATATACCCATCGTCCGCAACATCTTGAGGGGGTTGGGCTGTGACGGCGACCTGCTTTACCCGATTCACGGGATTGGTCGACAGGACGACGGTAACATCGCTCTTGGATCGACCCGGGAGTTCACACAATGCAGTCAGGACGCCTGTTTCGCTGTTGAAGTGTAGGTCTGTACGAATTACTACGTTGCCTGTGGGCGAATAACCAAGGTTTATGAGTCCTCTGTGGCAAGGACGCGTCAGCACCCTTTACGACGGAACAAGCAAAACGCAGTTGAACGTGGTCATCGTCTTGACGGCGGTAGGAAGTCTCCTGGACGCCGAGGTTGGTGGTGCTGAGAGTGGTCCCGGTAGCACGGACGTGCCCGAGGACGACGCAAACTCCCTCCAACGGTAGATGTACCTGCGGGTCAGTTTGTAACAGGACGATTCATGGCAGGACCTGACTCACGACTGAGGGGAAGTCCTCGTTGCCGATTTCAACGTAGTTAAGCTCGAAAGGTTCGGGATGTCCAAGGGAGGCGCGGAGAGCAGCTTCAGATACGAATTAGACTCGTTCACTCTGGAAGATGGTACGAGCTAGACTCACCAAACTCGTTAGTGGCCGGATAATCGATTACAAAGTTGATCTGGTTAATGGCAGCCTGAATGTACGCCGTGGGTCAGATTATCTTCAGGAACTTCGCTCTCCTTATTGAGCGAATGCCCTGATACGCCACAAAATTCATCAGCCTCGGGCGAACTCTTCCGGCTCAAACAGCCTGAGTCTACTTTGGTGACATCAGTGAGAGATTCCTCGTTTTCGCAGGTCACACTTGACGCTCCTCATGGCACATTCACTAGTACTGTGGTCTTTGGACTCGGACGCCACCCCATACTAGCTCACCAGCTCGCTAGCCTCTCTTTCGTGTCAACGGCGACTCGACACACCATCACACACGTCGCGCCGGCACTGCTTCTCGCCAGCTCACCGGTTCACTGACATACTCTTTCGTGTCGACGCGTGCCGACGTGCGTCGTTTTTCACACGTGCGCGGTAGGTAGCTACCGCACGCACCCTGGATGACACACCACCCGTCTCGCGACCACTGTGCCGGGAAGTGGCTTGAATGTCCTAGGTACGCCGTCTGCAGTGCGTTCATACCGCCTGTGCTGACTCGCGTGTTCTTTAGCTAGCGGTTCCATTGTGTCGTTTGACTTATGATATGTTCCGCTCATCCCACCATCCTTCCCATCTTATCGCCCATCGTATCTAACGTATTTGCCACCGCTTTGGTGCCCTATACTCTCATGAATGCCCCCGGACAGGACTCCCTTGCCTCTGTGGCCTCCTGCTGGTATTTCGGCACTCTACGATCATTTCGATGTTACGCTTTTTATGCTTGAGCATGGGTTGTGTACCCCCGTACCCACGCTGCGGGTTGGTTACCCAATATAGTGACTTCATCCCGCGTCACTGTAAGTGTCGGATCCGTGTGAGTGAAAACATGACCTAGGTTTCGTTTTGAGCCGTCCTCGACAATGTGGTGGATTTGGATGGTCGGTAGGGCATCTGTGGTGATGAGGGATCGGATTGGGAGGCCTAGGTACGTTCCTCGTTCCGTACTAGTGGTACTAGTGGTACTCGTGCTGATCTGCTTGCTATGCAACTAGCGCGTCCGTTTCGAGTCGTGATGCGGTGCGCCCATTACGCTATCCATATCTCATCGATTCTAATCGTGTCCGACACGTTTAGCATCGATTACGCGGTTCAAACCATCCTAGGCGCGTCCCAAATTCCCCACTTGCCCAGTTGCCCTCCTGATCACCTAACTCGACTTGGCATGTTCGTCTCGACGTCGCCGCCATTCCCCCTTCATACACAGCCTATCCCCTCGCATCCTGCGCCGTCTACAACGCTTTGGTGGTCCCAAATACTCTTGACGACCCTCAACTCCTCCTGCAGGTCCAAGTGACCTCCTGTGTCAGTAGAAGTCGGTTTCTGTCACCGCTTCGTCGTTCGGGTCTTCCAGCTCGCTATGAGGTCTTCGATGTGTGTATTCTTCAACCCTCTCCTCTGAACGTTTTCCAACATGTTCTGACGCGTTTTTCAGCTTCTTTAGCACGTTTATACCGTCTGGTTGCATCTTGATGCTCCCTGTGTCCGTTTCACGGCTGGTGTGTTCAACGTCGCACTGGCAGCTCGTGCTGCATCTCTGCCTGGGTACGAGCAGTCCCGACGACGAAACCAGCTACTTGATGGTAGTATTGGGCGACATGGCCGATCTGATGGGATCTAGAGAGCACGCGAAGGGTGCGGGAAACGTCGATGACAATGGAGGAGGCCCTGGCAAGCCCCATGAGCCATCCGACATGATGCCCTCGGCCCCTCGGACCCCTCGTCCTCGCCTTCCTCCGCACACGATGGCCACAACAACGATGCCGGTGGCGTGACGACAACTCCTCGCGCACCGTCCTCGCCCTGGGAGTACAGAAGCGACCGTACAACGCACGCCATCGTGTGTTGCGCCATTGCTTCAGTAACCCTCGCATTTGTCCCCCTCGGGTATGGCTCCCGACACCCGCCGGGGGATACCGAGCCCGTGCTATTGCCTCAGTAAGTTGTTGGGGAGCAGATGGGGTGTATAGGTTGACAAGATGAATGAGTCGCATGAGGATCGGTGTATCGTTGGGGGAGCAGGGGAGGTCCTCTGATGAGTCGGAGGGGTCGTCTGAAGCACGGCGTACATCAGGGGAACTGTGACAAGAAGAGATAGCCATATAATGTATTACCAAAGATAAATTCTACCCCCCTTGATATCATAATTACAACATGATAGCTAAGGCATTTTAATCTTTGGTGGAGTTGGCAGA
>JBBPOC010000033.1:0-41263 GCA_038091235.1 Tylopilus rubrobrunneus | reverse complement strand
ACGTGCGGTTCTATTTTGTTGGTTTCTAGAGTCGCCGTAATGATTAATAGGGACGGTTGGGGGCATTAGTATTCAGTCGCTAGAGGTGAAATTCTTGGATTGACTGAAGACTGACTACCATCAGGAAAATGGTGAAAATTTGACCAAAGATTATCTACAATTACCTTGTTTATCATCTACCTCCTAATGTATCATTCTGATGGTCCAATTGATCAGGTCAGATATGGCTGGAGATATTAGACACTTATGATCAGAACAGTAGCATGGTGCTGAATAAAACCATTATGGCTCATTTGTTGAAATACAAACTAACCTGATCACTTTTGGCATGCTTACTTCACTTGCCATACTTTCAAGCAGTGCACCAGTAGAGCAGACCACTCATCCTGATAGTGCTCAACAATACTTGCATGAATTTTCCTAGTGGCAACTCACAACTATTTGATTTTCTTTTGTAATATTTGTCATAGCTATGTGCTTGGCAAGAAGACTCAGCTTGGGAAAGAAGATCTAACACTAGTGTGATGCTATTCAAGATAAGCTATGTCATGTTTGCATTCTTGTTATGTGCTCTCTTGCTGATGACAATTGATAACAACCAGCCTCTGAACCATTCTGATCACCTTCAACATGTTCACTTACCTTTCCATACTTCCAAGCAGTGGACAAATGAAGCAGACCACTTATCATGAGATTGCCTGACAATCCTTATATGAGTTCATCAGCAAAACCCGGTTTTCAGATTAGTGGCAAGGTGTACTAGCACATAGTGCTCATAGTGCTCATAGTGCTGGACAGTACTGGACAGCTACATCAGGTTTTGCTGATGTTCCCCCAGTGGCAAATCACCAGCTGTCTGATTTTCTTTCTCCTATATGTCACTGTTATGTGCCTGGTCAGATACTGATGGACTGTGCCTTCTTGCAGGATGACTCAACTTGATGAAGGAGATCTGATGCTGGCATGATGTTTTTCAAGACAAGGTATGTCAAGCCTGCATCCTCTTATCATGTGCTATCTTGCTGAGACAACTGACATCAACCAGCTTCCTGACCATCTGATCACATTCCACATATTTATCCCCCTTACTGTGCTTCCAAGCAGTACATTGATGGAGCAGATCACTCATCCTGATGGTTCCAGACAATGATTGCATGAGTTTCTTTAATGGTAATTTACAACTTTTTGATCTGGTTTTTCATATTTGCCATTGCTATATACCTGGCCAGACACTGATGGACTATAACTCTTGCAGGATGACTCTACTTGATAAAACAGATCTGATGCTGTCACATTGTTGTTTGAGATCAGGTATGTTACACTTGCATCCTCTTGCCATATGCTATCTTGCTGATACAACTGACACCAACCATCCTCCTGACCATTTTGACCATGTTCAGCACATTTACTCACCTTGCCATGCCTTCAAGCAATGTGCTGACCCTGAGGCACCTGACAATGGTTGCATGAGATCCATCAACACTAATTCATAACCTTTTTGATTCTGTTTGTCATATTTAGCATTACCACATACTTGTCCAGATACTGATGGACTATGCCTCTTGCAGGATGACTCTACTTGATGGAGTAGATCCAACACTGGTGTTATGTTGTCCAAGACAGGGTATATCAAGCTTGCATCCTATCATCATGCACTCTATTGCTGACCATGATGACAACCAACAACAATGAGCCACCAGTCATTCAATGGATTACTGCACTATTACTGGATGAGCACATAAATTCACACTTGCTTCAAGATTTGACAGACAATTGGTGTATTAAAATATCTGTCATATCTACAGCAATAATCTGGGCGACCTCTTCTCTTATCGCTCGAAATCAGCCTGCTCCGGGGCCTCGAGAATGTCCTCTCTTCCAAATGCCACCTATGGCCCCACAACGTCCGAAGCATCCGCGGCAAAGATTGCTGCCTCCCTCTCCCTATACTCTGCCCGTTTCTGGCGTATCCTCGCAAGCGCGCTGTTTTTGGACGGAAGCCGCTCAATATCAGAGTAGAGCGGGAATATCTGGCTGGAATTTCATTCTGGTCACCACCTTCTCTGGAATCGAAGAGCAAACCTACCGGTTCCACCAAGTCAGTAGCTGATCAACCTCATCTTTTTCATCAGCGTCGTCCAGCAGTTCAAGAATGCTGTTGTAGAATCGCTCCGAATCTGTCACATGGTCAGTGCGAGAGAACACTTGAGCGGACGTCAGTGCGAAACGGGCCTTCAAAGTGTTAACAACGATGCGATGGATTAATTCAGAGCACATACCTGAGTTGACACATAAGCGAGGGAGGCCTTTGTGACAGACCGCATGCCGTGGATACGGGCGTTTCCAGACCGAGTTGCCTTGGGCTCTTGGTCCACAGAGCTTGGAGACGTGAAAATATGCTTATACGCCTGGCCACCAAGATTAGCAATGCAATACTAAAAGACCAACCCGAAGACGTACAGAAACCAGGAGACCACTCCGGAGGAGTCCGTTCCAGGGGTCCTCCGTATCGTATGTATAATTTGCATAAAGAAACACAGGCCACTGATCACCAGCGACCTGAATTTGACCATTGACGAGTTTGGTCTTCGTCCTGTACCAAATGGTTAGCTATGAGACTAGTGAGACGATGCGAAACACACTCAGTATTGGCCCAATCGAGCCCGGCAGGACATAAGAGCGCACCAGTACGTTCATGATTAAAACCGCGGCCAGCTTTGACGTTGCGGGGGATGTGGGGGTTTAGTGACTGGCCCTTCGGGGTTATCCAATCAACGATCGCGGCCTTCATTCCCTTGGTGTCGTCTGCCCTCGCACCGTTTGCACCTTTTTGAATCTGCCAGTCAACGTTATGGTTAAGTCCCTACAGTGACACAATGAGAATGATGCAGCTTACCAGGTCGGCAAAATGTATGACTTCTTCATTCGAAGCTATCATCAACCTGGCTTCGAGCCCAGTAGTCATTCGCAACAGCTCCTTAAACACCGCATACTCCTTCCTTTCCCTAGTAGTAAAACAGTAAGAGACCAATCCCTTGAGAGGAATATCACATACGCTGCTGTCGGTAGATCCGAAGGTTCAGCCTCTTGATCAGCCATGATCTGCAGACCGTTGGTAATCAAGGTCTGGACGTTGCAGAACGCATGAACCGCTCGCCCGAAATGACGTCCATGGTGGACTAGTGGGTCCTGCGTGGTCCTGTAGGCCGACGGCGGTCAGTGGTGATCACGTTTATGAGGGGTTTTACGGACGGCTTTTTCCTGGGTCCCAGTTGTAATGCAGTCGAGGGCCCTCGTTTACGGCCAGCGGATGCAGCGGACGTGGCGGGCTCACTGTCAGAGTCACCAGACATCGCAAGAGGAGAAGACGAGAGGAGAGTAGATGCTGAGGTATGGAACGAAGATGGCCGCCTTTTATATGGACGAGATCCTGGAAAAGGGGTCGGGAGAATAAATTTCCGTTTGTGTACTATGATTCGACCTACCCGACCGCGAGTGGACAATCCAATGTAGTTCACTAAGCTTCCGACGCATAGGTAAAATACCCGGTCGGGAATGCACTGCTCGGTGCTCACCCGGTCGGGTAGAGACAACACAACCCTGACTTGTCACGACATCTTGGAGAATGTCAGACCAGTAGAATACTCAGAAGCTAACGGCCTCACCTTTCATTTCCACAGCCACTTCCAATTCACGTCAATTCAAATGGACTCCAGCGCTGTGAATTATCGCAGTACGTTCTATTCAGACGAGTTCAGGAATAGAGGTGAACTGACATCGATGTGCACCTTCGCCTGTGAAGTTATCCCTTCAGTCATTGCATCTACCGCAGGTAGCGGTTTACATCCAAGCCGCGTAGAGATCGGTGAATAACTGAACCGTTAAATCCCATCTTCATGACCTCACGGTACTGTGCCCAGCCGAAAAGCCTGTCCTCAATCAAGCATGTGAACGACCTGAAGAAAAGGAAGAAAATCTTTCCCGAAGAAAGACGCACCGGTGGGACTCCGACGAAGGGGCAAACGACGGTTCAGGGGATGTACTCGGAAACAGCACTGGTCACAAAGAGAGCAGTAGCATTGATACCATTTCGCAGCAACCGATGACCGAGATTAGGGAGTTGAGGGCCGTTATTGGAATGTTTTCAGCGGATACTCCAGTACAGCTGGGTATCATTGGCAAGGCAGCGGCACGAGGGGATAGATGCAAGATCTGCGCTTAGTAGATAACTTCATCACGACGTGCTCTCTGAAAAATGTTTCTGACTTACCAATGAAGTGTTATGCGCCTTGGAGTACGGCGACTGTAAAGTAGACTTTAACTAGTAACGTCGGGTAAGCCGGTTTCCCACCCAATGGGAATGCCATAGCCAGACTCGGAAACTTTCCCCGATGCAGAGTTCTTCGAGTGCGTCTTCTGGAAGTCTCGCATCAGGTGGAGATGTAGAAGTGATCCTCTTTCGTTCCTCGCTCTCCTTTCATTTGCTAGCACGGCGTAATACGAGCGGTGTTTTCGCCATTCAAGGCTGTAAGCGTGCGCCAAGTTCCGTCTCAGCTGAGTTGTGACTCCGGTCGGTAAGCCCGTACTGTGGGGCAAGTGATCAAACGATTCCATTTTTGTGGTCCATCTGGTCAACGAGGGGGGGCCACATTGAGTCCAACATTGCATACTTCGGTCGAAAATGTGAGTTGCTCTGATTGTGGCACGTTCAAAACAAACATACAACGTCACTTTGGGGCACTCGTTTCTCATGATCAATGTGATCCGGAACCTAGTCATGAGCGCGCGGGGTACCTGCTAGCGCCGCGGCTGCGAAAACTCCTCTGGAGCTCCAATGTCGGAGGTAGCCCTAGTGTTGCCAGTGAGTCGGATCATCATGATGCATCCATAGACGAGATCCGACCTGTTGAGAAGATCCCACTAGCAAAAAGACCTCCCGTATAGAATGTACTCCTGGCAATGATTGACTAACCCATCGAGGTCAGATCGCATTATTGCACGTCGATACTGATCACTTACTTTAGAGTAGGTCCTGACGATCAACTTACGGAGTTCGACGATCAATATTCCGGTGCAAAGCCGAAAGGCGGGCCCAAGAACATAGCGGGGAACGACCTGGTGTAAATGACTCTGGCCCGTAGAGGTCGACAACGGCGATCAGAGCCGTGCCAACCATCCCGGTGGGGACGATCAGGTTTTGCTTCGGTCCCCAAAGCGGATTCGACTGCAAAAGCGATACTCTTCGATTGCAGATGGCAAGGAGGCTACCGTATTGTATGAACACCATGGTCACGTAACTGATTCTGGGTCAATGATGGAGCGGCAGAGGGGGCAAGCAACACTTACTAGATACACTGCCCAGTGTTGACCAGGTAAGTTCCTCGGTCGTCTTACCCTCCCAACCATCTTGCCACTGGTTGTAGGTCAAGATGACGTCGTAGAAACCGAGACCATTCTGGGACATGTAAACGAACCACATGGCCATGCAGCAGGGCCAAGCCATGAGCCCGAGGAACTGGTTGACAGTAAGCCCATGCCCTTGGATCGCACGTGGTCGACTAACCAAGTAAATCTGGAAGAACAGCCGTCAGTCTGTGAGACGATCCGTCCTGGCATTCCTCGGTTTCCGCAGCGTAAGGTCAGGACGTTGAAGAGCACACCCATAAATTCAGTGTATGATCCAACCTTCAAGATGGTAGCGCTGCGTTTCAGGAAATGAGGTTCACAATGGACATTGACGTACTGGCATAAGGTACAGAGTCACTTTCTTCAGGTTGTCGGCAACCCAACGACCCATCTCGATAGCCACAGGGATGGAAGCGCAGTCATTGTTGAGCAAGATGCGCGAGGCTTACTGTTCATCGATTGGATTAGAAGGCTAGTGGATGACGAGAAATTAACTTACCCGCCTCTTTAGCAACGTTGCTGCCGCCGCCCATAGCGACGCCAATACCGGAGCGCCGGCGCATCGTTAACATCATCACCGATAACTGCGACGGTATTGCACCCCCGGGCCTTGATATCTTCTACGATTGTCACATCAGGAAATTTTTTAAGAGCTGATATACCTAGCTAAACATAATCAGTCTATAATCTGTTTTATATCAGTAGATCAAGGTATACATTGTGATCTTAGCATTCTATCATACTGTTATTAATCAGAGAACATATTATAACCACAGGTAGACATTTTATCATGAATCAGCTATGACCATCTCAGTCTCATTATGTTAGAAAGTTGATAAAATACATGCTACCATGATCAAGGTATGATATACTCTAATCTTTGAACATCACTCTGGCACAACATTGATCCAGCTTATATAATTATGATCAAGGCATAACATAGTATGATCATTTGAATATTATTTTGATGCAAAGCTTGTATAATTCTACACTTGTATAACACCAATAACATTATTATCGATGAGATATCACTTGGATTGAACCAGATGATTAATGATATGAGTTTATCATTTTTCAGTCATAATTTTAGTGAACTGATAATCAGTTATAACTTATAACCTATGTTAGATGAATCATCCAAATCTCATCTAATACAACCCTAATACATGGCACATCCACAAATATTTAATTATTTAATTATTAGTGCTATTCACATTGGCGCATCACAGTAAAATGTCTTATTATACCAACTATCCGGGCACACATCCGGCACCATTATCGTCGCCGTGTCGTCGACGTCCTGTCGCCATCGTAGCTGTGTCATCGTCATCGTGTCATCAATGCCGCTATCGTCGTCGCTGCTGTTGCGTTGATGTTGCATCATCGTCACGTCGTTGTCGTAAGGTGGGCGAGGACGAGGGAGAGTCAGTGGGGAGGCCATAACGGCATTGTATCGTCGTCATCTTCAGGTGGGTGAAGACGTCGGAGGGAGAGAGGGGTGGGAGGGCGAGGGTAGGGCGAGGACGCCGTCGTCGCGTTGTCGAAGTTGTCGACGTCATCCCGTCGTTAGGCGCGCAAGAGGCGTGTGGGCAAGTGTGTGGGTGAGCCTGAGGGAGCATGGACGAGGGCATGTCGTCATCGTCGTCCCCGCTGGTTGGCGCGTGTGGCACCCGCACGCGTTGTCGTCGCTGCCGTTGCATCGACGTCGCGAGGTGGGTGAGGACGGGGGAGTGAGAATACTTGCGTTCACGCATTCCAAGAGACCGATGTGAGCCACGTCCTTGGAACACACGACGCCGATGCGTGGTAGTTTTGCACGCGCGATGGAAGCGATGCGCTCTTCCTGTTTAATGGTACAGTTGATGGGTGCAAACACCAAGATGATCACAACTGCATGGATGCCCAGCGAGTGTGGTTTCAGTGCCCAAATGTGGCAATATGTAGGAAGACGTGCCTCTTTGTCGATTGTGCCGCAGGCAGACTCGATCTCGGTAGTATTGACAGTGGGAATTTCGCTGCCATCGATCTGCAGTCCTCCGGAAACGAGGAAGCAGGGGCCTTGCAAGACTAGACGTTTCTAACAGAGTCGGCGAGTTGAAGGAACAGACAAAGCGTACTTACTATTGAGGTCACACGGAAGGGCTGCGAAAGGCGGGGTGCACCGTCCCGAACGCAGTACTACCATGCCTGTCGAGCGACACGAGCAGCGCGTACGGGCCTGCACACGTTTTCTGCGATCGTGTATGCAGGGCGGTGGTGCAGGCGGCAATGCCACTCCATCGCGGACGCGCACGTTGATATGCCCGATCGGTGCGTCGAGGGTGCCAGTGAGGCCACCAGGGTGGGCGTGCACAACTGCGTGGGTGTACCAGTCACGCCAGATGACGCACCGGCGGTCGGGAAACATGCCTGGTAGTAGTATCAGATGCAAGGTCAGTCCCGGTGCGAAACGGAGAGATGGGCATCTGACGTACCGTCGATCGTCGTCGCGCCTGGCGTTAGTACGGGCGTGACGAGAATGTTCCTTCCAATCAGCCACTGTCTGTTGATGCCGAAAAGTTCGGGTTCGTCCGGGAACTCGTAGAACAGGGTGCGGATGGGCGGGAATTCCGCAATGGAAGTGTTGGCAAAGAGGGTGTACTATATCATAGGAGTTGGTCAGATGTAGCATGTCCGTCAATGCGACGTACCCAATAGGGAAGGAGAGCATAGCGGATGACGATAGCCTTGCGTGGTGCCTCGGCGACGCTGGACGTAAAGCTACGTCGCAGACTTGAGGTCGTACATGATAAAGGTGCCGACGGCCAGACGTTGGGTCAGGTTATGAAAGTCAATGGCCGGGAAGCTATTCACACAAGATAGGTGATATCAGTCAACATCATTTCATGAGCAGGACACGTACATTTTGACAACGTGTCCAATGATCTCAGTTGCAGTCTTGATGACTGCGTCACGGCTCGCGGTCGAGTTGGGATCAAGCAATTTAACCACCGCCTCCATCAGCCGGGGTAGGTGTGGGTACAGTAGTATCAGTGGCCACTGTGCGGGTGTTGCAGTGTGGTCAGGTTCAAACATAACCACGAAATCACGTCGGAACCCACCTCGCGGATCAAGAATGCCACAAGCTGCATCATGCTCTTGCGCTCTGCTACCAACCTCGGGTTCAGAATGTCCAACGTCAATAGGTCATGAACAGCCCCATGTGCTGCATCGCGATCTGCAACACCGCCGAACGCGCTTGGGGATCAACCTTTTGGACGGATATCTGTTCCTTGCGCATGTTGGTCGCAAGCGCAAAGAGCGCGCGCAGGAGGGCCCTGCTATCAGCGTAGTGCTGCCAGATGTGGAAGCCTTTCGCGCAGAGGTCGATGGCGACGATGCGAGGCGTCGTTTAGGTACAGGGAGATCGATTTGGAGATATGTCGATGAGGGCACTACAGGACGTCAGTGATCAAACGAGAGGTTGGACGAGCCACGTACCTGGTCGAAAGTAGGCTATATTTCTCGATGGCCATGTAACCGCAAAGGAAGAGTGCGAGCCCAGGCTCCTTCGAGTCTTGATCTGCGGACGGTTGTAAACGAGGCACTTCGGGGCAAGTCAGCAAAGAAGAACAGGCAGCGAGGGATATCATTGACAATGATGTTACCAAGCATCCACCAACACAGAGCTTTCCTCGTCGAAAAGCTTGACTACGCCTGCATCAAATGAGATCCGTGCTGCGTGACGGGGCTCGTCTATACTCGAGAATCAGTACGTCGCAAAGTCATATCCACTATACAGACACACCCGACGCATTCAGCCATTGTCGAGCCAGGTAAACGACTCATCTGGCGCCTTGTAAAAAGCACGGTTGTAACGAGGTTGCATAGAAGGTGGTGACGGTCCTCGCTAATGTCTGTCATCTATGCCACATCAGTTCAGCGATGGCATCGGGTTGTGACATCGTCTTAAGTATCGCAATGATGGCGATCGAGCGCTCAGCGGAAATGACCTGCTTCCATTCGCTGGGCGACTCGGGATTTCAGTCTGCCATTCAGGTGACGAGAAGACGATGTTTGCCCAGATACACACCATGCGTTCTTGACTTGTTGGTGGTTGTAGAGCGTCGTCGCTTGACTCCTTCGAAAGTCAATACACGGGCCCACATACACGCAAGACTGCAACTCACGACACATGTCCAATGCCGCCCAAGCCGAAGACAATGCCCAACGCACACTTCATCAATTTCTGGACTTAGTCCAGGGATCGGCATGATCGACAGCAGCGTGCGGAGGTGTGTCAAGGGCGAGGAGGATGTCATCGTCGCTGAGACCGGCGTGTTGCCGGATGCTTTTACATGGCCATCAGCTTTGTGAAATGTTGCAGTGCAATCGTGAACGTGCACATGAGTGCGAGTTTGGGGACGTTAATGCTAAAAAGGAGGTTTGACAGCCTGCAAGACATTATCAGACAGGGCCATGACACCGTGTAGTTGGAATACTTCTACCATTACGCATGTCGATGACGGATACCACGACGCGTTTAGCGGAATTAAGTTGGGTTTAAATATTGTCCCGTTGGAGGAGGAAGGGCCCCGGGTGGGCAACAGCACAACCCCGTGGTCACATCGTCACAGAGCATGAGGTCGAGGGCGACGATGATGGTGATGGTGATGTGTTGTCATCGTGTTGCCGGAAGGGGCATTGGCAAGAGGGCACGATCGAATCAAGGAAGGAAGGAAGGGTGGGCGAGGGTGATATCGTGTTGTTGTCCTGTCATCAGCGCGATGACAAAAAAACTAAAGGGTACATGCACGCTACAGTGAAAGTATTGTGGACGTGAGCTAGCTGTGCGATGATACGATGGCTTGAATCATGACTGCCCGCTACTAGTTGTTTGGGAGTGGCGTACCTGGTTCCTTTTCAGCATCTCATCTTTTTTAAGAGTCTTCATTGCGTGGATCTTTCCAGTGTCGAGTTTTTGAACAAGACGAACCTCAGGCTACGTTACACACGAAATCAGAGTGAATTGGCAAGTCATAGAACACAGTAGTATGGCATACCTCACCGAACGCGTCTTTTCCGATGACTTTGACCGTCCAGACCTAAGCGTGTTTGCCGAAGGCGAAGGAACGTTGACTTTTTTCCCTAGTTGCTGAGGCTGTCGAACTTCAAGTTTCCTCTCATCCGACATTATGACGTCTCCCTGAAACTTTCTCTCTAGATCTACACGCCTGCAATGCGAATCGAGTATCATCAACATGTTGCTGAGGACCACTATGACGCCGTGAACTTGCGTACATAGAGTTTCGTTCGACCGCAGCATCCACAGCAACCTTATAAAAGTGCTCGAGCTTCAGCTGCGCTCAAAGTAGACATAATCGGCAGGTTTGTCAGAACTGGGGGCCTTTGGCATCGAGGACCTTGTGCTGGTGCTGGAGCGTTCCATACCACGAGAACGAGGTGATGGGATGATCGATAATTTGTGGTCACAGTCGATGGGTTGCTAATTATGTAATCGGTCGCGATGGGAATAGGCAGCTGGTTTTGGGAAAACAACCCCTGTGGGCACAGCGAATCCATGTAAATTCAATGTGTACAGACGAAGCATGACTGGATAGTTAGATTGTTAATGATAGGATACAGGGCAAATAAATGCATAAATAAGGGACCGGGTAATTGCGGCGCATCATGATAAAAGACAGAGTGTCCTTGTGAGAAATAGAATTGAACGGATGGGCTGATGCGATATGAACCATATATTTTGAGTCCCAAACGTGCAGATCTGAGTGCCTATATGCCCTCGAGCATTGATACGAACTTCAGTCACTTTGGACTTGTCTTCGGGTTCGCTGTCCGCCCCGTCGTTGGGGCTGGCCTCGGAGGCACAACGAGAGCATGTGCAGGCAAACGCCCATCTTCGGGCCAGTTCCATCTCTCCTACGACGGCACTCTTGCACGCACCTTGAGTTACATCCACGTACGCAACGGTAACCTGGTCTCCAGCTTAGAGAGCACGTGTGACGACGAGATGCAGTTCAGAAGTGCCGTCAAAGAACGGCTGAGCAGATGGGTCGCACCAGTGGGTAAGCTATGCATGTCGCGCGATGTGAACGATGGATACGGCTGGCCTTGGTCCGTATCGCCTGAAGAGGTCGTGGACTTCCTCTCGATTTGAAGCCCTCTGACATAGTATGACGCAGAGACTTGTCATGGAACCCAAGTGACACTCGGTTGATAAGACCTTTGTTAGCTGATGGATTATCGGTGCAGCGACTGAAATAATGGAGTAGTCGAGGACTCGGAGAGAGGTGAATAACGGGCCGAAATTTGACGGCTCATTGAGTGTAGCCAGGGCTGCGTCATCGAGTCTAGGCAGACCAAACGACGCGGGTTGAGATATACCAGATGCGGTGAGCATACTTCTCGACAGAGGACCAGTCAAAAGTGGTGGGTTCTCGCTTGAGATACTACATATGGATGGATCAAGATAAGGGGGAGACTATCAACATGAAGCATAGGGCACGGGCGAGGAGGATGACTCACAATAGCTTTCCCTCGTTTCGTCAACTGCCAGACGTTAGGAGGTGAGTGGGGAAAACGAATGTTGTGATTTCCAAAGGACGTCAAGGGCAGGTTCTGAGAGTGCTTTGCATGTCCGGGCAAGCCTCGCCACGTCTCTGGATTTTGGAGGTAACGACTGTCTTGCCAAGCCGGACGGTCGTCTGCCAGGAAGTGGATGATGTAGAGGACGAGTTCAGGGATGAGGAGACAATGGTGCGTGGTCGGGGCACACAAAGAGTGGGCGTCACTGGCACAAAAGGCTTTGAGGTGAGGCCGTCAGGTTACCGATGTCACGGGTCGACTGGTGGCTGAGAATTGTCACCTGGGAGACCTTGGGGTCTAGAGCATCTCCTCCCCGGCGCAGACCCCCTGCGGTGGATGCGAGCTTTATAGCGCGAGGGGTGGAATGGCGAGAAGCGGCCACGACGTCGCGTGAAGGTAGGAACGGGAGTGGCGGACATACGGACGGGGACACTTCTGAGACGGTGCGAGGGGCTATCATCGATGCAAAGATGTGATCAATGAGCGTCGAGTTCGAAATAGAAAGGACGGTGCGCTCATGCAAGATGACGTCGGGCCTCATTCTGAGAGGATCAGTACGCTTGCTGTCATTTGCGGTGAGCTGGTCGGAGGGATGGGAGGGCTTGTGGTCAAACGATGCGTCTGTGACAACGTCTAAGGGAAACAACAACGTGAACGGGAGGTGGAGATACGTACAAGGCGAATCAACTCTGTGTTGGATGGTTCCGCGTCGGAGGAAGGGTGGTGAGACTTAGCAAATTGTTAGCTGGAATAATAAGACGCCGCTCACTATAAGCTGCATCTAATGTCCCAATACGATGAGTATCATGCGTCAGTGGTGGGAGTGCCGACAACCAGTGCCAGTGGGTTACATCGGACCTCAGGAGCTTAAACCAGTGGTCTTGAGAGGCTTGTCCGGTCAATGCACGCTCGACGAAATCAAACTCTACGAACAGACCATTGAACTTGACCGTGCGTGAGCTACGGCGGCGGATCGCAATGGTGCTATCACCTTGCATGCAACCAACGTCGTCGGTGTAAAGGAGTATGTTACCACCGGGCCAAGGACGGAACATGTGCCGTGACGCTGCTTCGTTGTCAAGATAGCGCCTCACGCTCTGATTCGTGATAAAACCGATGGTCCCGGTTGCACCTTCATCGCCTGGGGGAATCGCAGACAGAGACTCGTCGAGAAGGATTGGCGCCATGCAACCTTCCGTAGGCCCAAACGAGATAGCGGATGGGATGCCAGTGGGGTCTGTGGGGCGGATCAATACCTGGGGAATGCCCGCAAAACCGACTTCGGAAATAATAAAACTAACCTCGTAGTCGCAAGCGATCGTTGCGCTTGGGAAAATGACGGTAGCCAATTCGACGTCAGAACATCGAGTGATTTGCGCAACCGCGTCGTCGAGCATGATACCGCGTATCCGGTTGTACACCGCTTCGGGAAAGTGTCTAGGCAGAGCATGAAAACGCAGGCCTGCGGGGTCGACAAGGGGACGACGGACCGTTGTCATAACCACTCGAGTAGGGCGACGGCACGATATCGGTCACCGCTGCCCAGTTCCGCGCGGAACACGGCCTCCCATATCCAAGGCTACAGAAACAAGGTGAGCAGTTCATATGACGACCGAGTACATCAAACTTATTCTCTATATGAGACCGAGTCGGGCGATAGTAGCTGCGTCGTTGAGGAAGAAGACGCAGACTCGTGTGGGACGTAGTCGCCAGGTGCAGCGACACCGCTCTGTGGATCTGCCAAGCTCTCAAAGATGGTACGGGCTTGCTGGGAGTGGAGAGGGACTACGCCGGGAGGACGGGTGGGAAGCAATGGACTCGAAGATGATGCTGACCGCCTGGTCCAGGACCGTTTCTTTTTCCCTTTCTGCGACACACGATATTCGGCAATCCGAGTATTGCATAACATCCCGATAAATACATTCATGCATTTGGGTATGAGTGTCATGTTCAAGCTACTGAAGATACGTGTACACCACAAACTAGATGGATCACTGATGAGCATTTCTGACAGAAGAAAAAGAAAAGGAAAACACCCACGCTCTCATAAGGTTGCGTCGGCAGTCTCCTATGATACGGCAACGACAAATGCAACTCCGCCCGCCACGGCGTGAGCGACCCAAGCTGGTCTCGATACGCCTCCCGCTCGTGCGGATAATCCCTGAGCTCCTCTGGGTACGCACGAGTTGGGCGTGAGGTGGTCCCAATGTCTCTTCCAAAACCCGATGGGCACCTTACGCACGTAGCATGCGACGGCTCCTGCACCGGCGGACGCGACGCGTCCGGATGGGCGCGTTCCACCAGGGGCGGTGGGAGCGGGTTGGCGTTGTTCCCGGTAGTGTCACACCGCGTACCGCCACCGCTGCTGGTGCTCGCATACGAGTCGCGCGTAGGGCGACGGCGAGTGGGACGTCGATCGGGGATGTGCGTGGCGGGCTGCATACGGCGATGGACGGCGATCGGGGTACAACCCGGGAGACGGCTCGGGCGAATGAGGGACGCTCCCGTATGGCGACGCACGTGGCGTAACGACGGGTCTGCCGAGGACGCTGCCGAGCTGGGGGTGGATGGATCGCGCAAGGGCGCGAAATAGATGTCGCCGCTCGACAGGGCGGACGTGGATCGTGGTGAGATTGGCAACAACCGGTTCGGTACGGTAGACCGGCGGCACCCGAGGTCCGGGTCCGAGAGGATGTGCTTGCGATGAAAGAGTTGAACAGATCTTCGAAGAAACTGGAGTAAACATCGCGCGTAGACGTGGAGTAGCGAGGACTGCCTAGTCACGGATTCAGAGACGTGGGCTGCGTGAAGCCCTCGAAGAGTGAGGTCCAGAGGACGGCGAACAAGAGTGGTAAGTGGAAGGCAGCTCGCCCATGCTGCGACGGTCATGTTGGTAACTTGTTGGTGTACGGATGATATTCGACCAGAAAGCGATTCGGGTTCCTGTGTGAACGCGGTTTGTTGCGCCGATGCAGAACGGGAAAGGGGCAGGTGCTGGATAAGGTGGTACCTCGTTCGGAGCTTGAGGCTGCGAGCGGGTCCGATTAGGCCAGGAATCAGTGTGGCGTTGACTTGAAGTCGATGGGCCAGCGATGGCACTTCCACTCGGAGCGGGTCTAAAATTGGAAGGATCAGAACTGTGTCTCGCTGGAGCGGTAGGGGGAAGAGCAGAACCATCTTGGGCGCCATAAAAGTAATGAGAGCAGAAAGAAGACCTCTCCGGGGTTTGGTTGGGGACTTGAATGCTCAAACTCTCCTGCGATGACCCCCTGCCGCGTTGCCCATGTTCTCGCGGAGGTGTGGATAGAACCTGAGTGCTGGAATTCACCGATCCGGTTCTACGGGGGTTGAAATTTCTCGCGGGGGTGCACGATCCCCAGTCTCGAGTAAACCGGGAGATTCCATACCCAAGGCATACGCGATCCTTCACCATTGTACTCTGACGGATCCTCCCTGGAAAAAAAAACAAAGGCGATGCCACTGTCATCAGCATGCCATCTACGATCGGTATGGGCGCTGAGTTACCAGAACACAAGGAAATCGCGACGCACCTCTTCACTATACCCTCGAGACCCAATCGATTGTCCGACAGCTTGGTGTTCCAATAACTCGGCGAGGTTGGTTTCGGTATGCGCTTGTAGTGGTTGAAACCGTTTGGGGGGAACCATCCCACACCGGGTGCTGGCCGTTTTGCATCGCCGTATTCATTCCTATATATTTTATGAGTCGCATAAGTATCCCATAAATAAGTAACGCAAGATAGTACAGTAACAAGTACACACGCGAAAGTCGTACAACAACAAAAACAGCCACACTGAGAACGAATCATGAAGCAGAGGAAGAGATGCAAGGGGATCGATGGCACCATAAAAATACAGACCTGAAGCGTGAAAGAAGAAATCATAGTCCAATACCGCCGTGTTGTTCGCGCATGTGCTCGTAGTTGCATTCGCCTCTTGGAAAGGTCGCCAAGCACTCCCAGCAGATGTGCGTCCGGCAGCGCGTGCACGTCATGCCCTCGCTGCGCTCTATGGGTACCTTGCAGCCTGGACAACTTTGGACGTCATTGTTCGACGTCCACTCCTGGAAGAGCTTATCTTCGGCGACGTCGCGCCCCTCGCACGTCATGCCGCCGTGGTACGTGATGCGGCACGCTGAACAGATGCGAACGAGACACGAGGAGTATTGCAAGGCAGCATTGGGCGGGGCAGAGCGATGTACTTGATTACAGTCGGGCGTGGGACAGTTGTGGAACTCGTCTGGTCTGCTGTGGACACAGATCCAAAACGAGGCCTCGAGGACAGCGTTGAAATCGGCTGCGAACAAGAGTTTTCGCGACAGGCCAAGAGGGACGCATTCCGTGCACGCGGCGTCGTTTCCAAGGCACCTCAGGGGGAACATCTTGTTATCCACCGCCGAGGTAAGGTGGCTAGCGAGACAGGAACTGCACCGTTGGTGACCGCATGCGAAGGATACGGGCACAATTGCCTCACCAAAATAGACGGGGCAGATTGCCCGATGAACTGGCCCATCATCCTGTCGGTTCTGCGCGTCCTGAACCGCCTTGCACGCTGTCTGAAACGCCGAACCGTTTCCTCGGATGATGAGAACGCGCTCTCCGAAATCCAGTATGCAGTTTTCAGGATCGAGAAGCTCTTGGAGCGTGGAGAGCTCGGTGCTGCAGAAAATACCCAAAAGCTTTCCGGATACGGGATCTTCGAAAACTGCTGTGCCTTGAGCTCCATGATCCCGCGAACGATGTCTTGGCGAGCGCGGTGTCTCGTCACGATAGGGTCCCACAACGAGATCGCCTTTCTATTCTTCTGGACCTGTATCTGGATCCCGGGGTACTGGGATTGCATCTGAGCGATGTAAGCGCGACCAGCTTCGGCGATGAGGAAGTCGTCCCAAAGGGGCTTCTTGTCGAGCATGATGGTTTCGCCGTCTCGAGGTCGTATTTGAGATTGCTGAGCAGCTCCGGATGTTCGCTGGCTAACTTGATGTATCTCGGCACGTCGTTTCCAGAGTTTGCCTTGACTCAAATAGCGACGCCCGGCCCGTATCTGCGTTGCCACGACCAGCGTAACCAGCCAATATCCTCGCGCATCTTCTGGTAGCTCGCCGTATTTAGCACGTGTGACACACTGACGACGTGACGGCAGGTAATCGTCGTGTGGCCTGTGTTTGGGACGTCGGTGATTTAGATCGCCTCGAGCAGCACGAGCTTCGGTGGACTGAACCCAGGCTTTGACCATGCCGTCCTTGTAGGGGGGTGGGAAGACATCAAAGGCGGTGACAGTCCCGTATTCCTCTACTCCGGAGCGGATGGCTTTGACCGCTTTGTCCAGCGCCTTGTAATCTTCACGACCTAACATGACCGCCTTGGATTTGGCGAACTTGCGTAGGTCCTGTTCAGTCATGCTTGCGGTGAGTTGTTTGAAAAATAATGTTGTACGCGCCGACGCAGGGTAGTCCTTCGTACAGCTGCGCGGACACTACAAGGTACTCCAGCGAGAAACCGTTCAAAGAGTTGTGGGCTGCCTTTGCCTCCTTCAGCGTGTCACAGCCAGCATAGCCGACTCGGAACGGACACTCCCATACGAGCTGGACATCCGTATCTTTCAGAACCGTACTGCCATGCTTTGAATTGTTGATCGCCAGCTCGGCACTGATCGTTCTCTTGGCAAGCTCGATTCCGTTGAGGTGTGTAACGGCTTTGATCGCATCTGCCGAAGAGACGAACTGGACCTCGACCGTCACCGGCTTTCCTGCTGCTGACGGCTCGGGCAGATTGAGGATGTCCACTTGATATGGGCTAAGCAATTCGCTCAGTGCAGCGGCGGTGACGCTGCTGTCGATGTTCCCTAGATGCACCCGTCGGCTCTCGAAACCGGTCACCACCTCCCGAACATCGAAGCCTTGGCGAACCGCACCTTGATGTGATCTGAGATGGTAGTGGCATACAATAGTCCAGGTCTTTGCGGCGGCTCAGCGTTCATAGCTTGCATCGCCGGCTGGAAAAGCTGTAAGAACCGCTCAAGATGATGCTCGGTCCACTTTGGGAACTTGCTTACCTTGTCCGGTCGCTTGTGCAGGAATCGACGGAACGAAGTAGCAGGGTCGGTCCCACAACCAATTCCGACAGATCTCATTAGGTATTCTGCGACTCGGTGACACCTTTTCTGAAACATTGGAGTCGACAGACTGTCACGGTGTTGTATGTCAGAGCCACGTTTGAGGATTGACACGTATCAAAAACGTACAGTAAATCTCGTATCACTACTAGTCCACATGGCGGAGGAGCTGCCTGACAAGTCTTCCGACAGCGAACTAGTCGAAATTGGTGGGGAGCAGGGAATGGGAACAAGTTTCGTCTCCTGATTTTCAAGAGATATAACAACACGTCGGGTGAGTCCAGGCGGAGGTGGGGAAATTAATTGATTTGGAATCACACGATCATTCTTTTTGCTTGGGGCGGCCGTCTTCCACTACCCGGTTGATACGGCGTGCTCTCGGGTTCTACGACGAGGTCAGGCGACGGATGAAAGACGGAAACAGACCAGAGACTGACCATAGAAGTGCCAGCACTACGATCGCGTCTCGGTCCACGACCATTCGGTTCCGATAGGCGGCGGCGGCAAGCTCGCGTAGATTTTGTAGATGGGTCATTATGGGATATTGTACTTTTCGGAGGGTCAGGGACAACTTCTGGAACGTGGAGCGGTCGTCGTCGACCGATGGGGTGCTGAGTCGGAGCAGGTGACAAAATTAGCGCACAATCTCGCTGATCATGATAGAAGCATTTTGCCTGGATTAGATCGACATCAGGTGGGGTAGTGTCTTTCTATGATCCAATGAATGTAAGTGGGGGGGCTTTCTATAACCGGACCCACCTACAGCGTGGATGGGGGTATCTGTGGGCAGGCGGTGGGGGCTGGCATTTGCAGTGCTCTGAATGGTTCCCGCTTTAGCTGCAAGTTGAGGAGCTCGGAGCTTGTGGGACATGGTGTGGTTGAAGTGAGACAGGAGTCGATATCCGAACGTGGTCTTGCGAGACTCAACAAACGCAATGTGTGGAACAGATGCGAAGCAACTCACCTGGACGTTGGACCGTATGACCTTGGATGTGCTTAGATAGGATTGTTTTGCAGCGGAGGTGGTGAAGTGGCGGGGTAATAGTTGCGTCGTTTGTTTTGATGGGTTACATTGTTCCGGCTTTTGGACTGGTGCCGACGATATACGGGAGGCGATTGTACGCTGACAAATAGGAGTGCGTACGTATGGAAGCCTGAATTTATCGTTGCCATTTTGGCGAGCAACGGGGCTGAATGGCGGTTGCAATTCGCAGCGCTGGTCGATGTTTCGCCGTGACTTGATGAACCCTTTCTGCGTTGCGGGCATGGCTGGCTGAAATCGTGTGTGTGATGAGCGGCGGGCAAGTTATACGGGATTCGGGAGAGCGCTGGTGCACAATCCATCGCTGGGTTGTGTCAGCGGCTATGGGAAAAAAGAAAGCGGTTTCCTGTCGAACAGCGCTGTGTGCTATGAGGGGGGCTTCGACCGCAACCCTCCCGCCCCAAATAGCCAGAATTGATCAAGGACTCATAGGTGACCGTATCAGGGAGAGGAGAGGGACTACGCCGGGAGGACGGGTGGGAAGCGATGGACTCGAAGATGCTGATCGCCTGGTCGGTATCCTTCATGACACAACCGTACGCGTTGATGAGTGCTGCCCAGGGGCTGCCTTGAAGACAAACACGTGGGTTCGACTCGACACTCTTGAAGGTCGCCTCCATGGCAACCACATCGACTGGTTCAATGGCTCTGTATGCATCGATGAGCTACAACAGACTACAATGCATGTCAGACCGGATCAATGCAGAAAGCCTACACTGCCTACCTTGTACGTGTACTAGTATGCCGAAGGTGGACCTTGGCCTCCTTCATCTTGTTCAAGTAGAATAACTCCTTCTCCCTGTCCGGCTTCGTGTGCGTGTACAGTTGCATCATCGTGTTGTACAGCGGAATGCGAGGCTTGAAGTTGGGCTGACTCGCCATCTCCTCAAACGGCTGCTCGGCGGAGGCAGCAATGGCAGCACCGTACATAATCGACGAGGTGCATCTGCTGGAAGAGCTTGAGTGCGAAGTCGGCCTTTCGTGCCTTGGCCAGCTTGGAGATGATCGTGTTGTAAGATAGACGATGTTGGGTTGACTTGAGACGTGGTCGTGATATACCTAACGCAAAGCCAAGTCAGCGTCGTTCGTCTTCGAAGCGACCAGGACGCAACTCACGTTGGTGCTATAACTACGAATGTTTGTCTGTGGATCGACTGAGGCTGTATATGTCCAGATACCAATCAAATCGCCCGGGGCCTGGTCCTTATCAGTACTTCAGAGTGGTTCGTCATCACACCCAACTTGTTCATCGAGCTGAAGAACAGTTGCACGAAATCAAAACAGTAGCTGTATGCTGTCGTCTTGACATACCCATGCCTATAGACCTGTTTAAGCATGCTCTTCGCGCAGTCATCGCTGGCACACACCTGCCATGGTTATGAGTGACGTTGTCTGCATTGTGCAACTTGCCACCACAGTCTGAAGTGGGCATCCACGCCTCGGAGGCGTCGACAGCGTCTCGCGTCGTATTCCAGTCGCAACGAGTCCGTGTTCTTGGACGAGACGTCGAGATTGGTCGTAGCTTTGAATCGACTGTCGATGTAGAACCGCATCCCGCTGTCTATCCACTCCATCATATACACGTGGAAATCGCTCGCGCGGTTGCCTTATTTCGTGTTCATCCATCCGTAAAGGCTCTTGAGAAGGGTGACTTGTTCGACTTTTCGACAGTTAGACCAGCATCAAGTTCGTTGATCAGCTAAGTATTGATATTTAGCGCGGGCGAGACTGCGCAAAAGAGCGTTGTGGACCTTTTGGACAGCCTCAGGGACGATCTTGAAATCGGTAGAGATATCACTGCGGAAAACGCCAGTTCCTGACGCTTCCGCGTGGCCTCCGACGTATGTTTCAGAGAAGTGTCCTTTAAACATGTTCAAGTGCGCATCTTCGCGTCTGTTGGACACGAGGGCATGACAATATGCCTCGGCCCATCCCTGGCGACGATAGTCGCCGCACGATCAGTTCCGAGAGGTTGTTCATGAGTTGTGCAGCTGCAGAGAAATACCACATCAGAGAAGGGAGTACAAGACGGAACACGAACACGCAGACGTACCTTCGCAGCGATCCTCGACGCTCACGTTCTCCACGTTGGTGTCGGGTGGGAGCAGCAGCGAGATGGCCTGTGAATACAGTTCGTATGCCGGGATGGATGAGTGAGGCCTGGACGTGGCTAAGCAACTTGCTCGACCTGTCCGTTGCACGCATACATCGACCCGAGCGCAGCGAGTGCAATGGGCGTCGCCCCGCTGTCCGAAGTACCGAGCGTCGTCTGCACGCCCGCGAGCCCGAGGACCTCTTGCACGGCCCACGTGAGCCACCTTTCTTCCTCGCCATTCTCACCCTGCCCTTTCGCATCCATCCAAAGTTCGGCGAGCTTGCATGCGATGGCGACGCGGCGGAGGCGTTCTTCGTTCGTGAGTGTGTACGTCGCCGAGTCGGTGCTACTGCCATCGCATGGGGAACCCGACGACGCGGGGGCAGAGGGGTCACTCTTTGCCCCTGCGGTCTGCAGCGCCTCTACCGCTCGTTGCTGGGGAGCCACCTCAGCCATGACCGCCGCGATCCCAGGCACCTTGAGGTACGGGTCAGGACCAAGCGCAGACAGCGGGAGGGGCGAACGCGAGGATGAGGACACGGATAAAAGCATGACATGGAGCGCGGACGGGAACACGTACCGAGCAAGGTACCGCTCGCTCAGCGCGAGGTCCCCCGGGTTCTTGGCACTGATCCCTGCACACAAGTCTTTGCGAATTTCGACCGGCCATGTCGTGAACGCCGCGCATATCACACACGGTGCCGAAAGATACGATGGTCACTGCTGAAGATGTAACCGGAAAGTCGGGAAGTGACACCTGAAAAGAACAGATTCGGACGGAGTCAATACTAGCTGGCGAAAGTTGGTTGCATCGTCCTCACCTGAACAGTTATCCAGTCAATGCAACAACCACAATTGACGTGGCAGCTACGCCAGCCATTCTCCCATTCCACTTGGTCGTCAAATCGTCACCACAACATGGGTCCAGTCCGTCTGCCGCGACTTCATTTGGCGTAGCAACTATATCTTTTGGCCACCAGCCGGGAGAGGACAGCCACAGTAGGTATACTGGAGACCATATCGATCCTGGACAACCCCGAGGCGTGTATCATATAAAAAATGATTGGAACGGTACGGCGGACGTACACTCCAGGCGCGACAGGTGACGTCGAAAGCGGTCGCGAGATGGTCTTCTTCGACTTTATTATCACTGGCGGATACGGCGCTCGAGATACCGTAGGGCATGATTCAACATAAGTACTTACTGGTCAATGTATCGACCCACGACTTGTTTGCAATCTGTATGGTAATGAAGCCCCCGGAGCTGATGCGTATGGTCGATATCGAGCGTTGGCACGAAGAACGAACCGGGTGCATCAGCCATGAGTCCCAGAAAGCTGGAGTGAATTTTGGTTGAATATTAACGTAATGCAAGGTCATCGAGTTGTACGCACGCGTGGTATCTTGCAACACGATGCTGTAAATGACCATCTCGTCCTAGTCCGCAAAGAAGTCGGGGTCCATCCAACCAAGATCAACCATCTTGGGTACGAACAAGGCCTGCCGTATGACCTGAGATAGTCGTTGGTTGAAGGTCCACCGGAGCGAAGCGAAAAGTGACACTGACAGCACCTACAAGATCAACGGAGAATGGTCGGTCATCTGTGTATGCGCTCAGTATTCTCTTTCCACTGGCCAAGAAGTTAGAATAGTATTGCGGCCGAAAAATATCAAGGCTCACATCCTTGGCTGAAGTTTTCCCTTTAATAATGCCGTCAACAATCGGGGGGTTGAACCCAAACTTGTTCATTACCTGCGAGACGGTGAGTGTGATTGACGAGGGTAGCCGAGCGGCTGGTATGACGCGTTTCTTAATCAACGCAGCGCAAGTCGTGTCACGCCGATTATCATGCATGTGCAGCGTTCCACTGCAGAAACGTAAGAAAGGTCACACAGGGTGCATCAGAGTAGGCTGGAGAACGAACGTACGAGAGGAAATCATCAGTTCTCACAATATTCGCGAACTTGTGAAGGCCCGACAAGTCCTTCTTAATTGTCCTGTAACACAACGAGCAAGTCGCAGGAATGCTATGGATTCGTTAGGTATTTCAGCGGCCTGTAGTGTGCAACGGTGCTCACGAATGGTCGTCAAGTGTCCATGATATGAGCAGCGAATCGCCTCTGGAATATAATTGCTGCTACACCCGACGGATCATAGGATGTGTTGGTGTATTGCTCCCAGTTGAGAACTCGATAGGAGTGAGGTAAGTTAGTGATGAGAAGGCCGGGGGAGCCCTGTAACATGATCAGCAGGAGGTATATCGTCAATGGTGTGACATACGATGTTGTTGGCAAGATACTCCGTAAGAGCTGGTAAATGACGCAGCGTGGGTATGTCTGTGGTATCTTCTGCATACCGTCTATTGTGTGGTTATTGATCATAAAGGGTGGAAGTGAACGAAACCTCCGTACATTGATTGAGAAGGTAGGTGTGCCAAACCATGAGTACGTCGATCGGGGGAAGCGCCAACTCAAGGTTCCCCGAGGCACCACTCCCCTAGACTATGGCACCAACGGTCAAACCTCGACAAGACGTTAGCCTCAAGTTTTGAAAAGGTGTGGTATTCCATACACACCTTTCAACAGCAACGTTCACGAACCAGCCCCAACATTTCTCTAGTTCCATTGCGAGAACTTGACTCGGAAACCGCGTTACGTCGACGACCACACGAAGGTTGTGAAATGCATGGAGTAGGGGCTGAGTCGCTGGGTTGGACGAGCAAACTGGTGCTGCGGTGACCGCCACCCCGATTGCCACCGCGGAAACTACCACGGTCCCCAACGTCGAACTTGAAGGTCTCGGGAAAAGTGTAACGCGGTGGTGATGCTTGGGCCATCAGTGTAGGAAGGCGGAGGATATGACATGAAGACTAGGAAGTCGAATGTTAGTAGACTCGGATGATGTCCAAAGCAGTTTAAGTACCTGGTGGGGATATGCCGTGCACCGCCGAGATGGAAATTCCTGACTAGCCGGAGGATCCAACGACTGCTACTAGTAGCATGCAAGCACCCTGACCGGATAATGTTTATCGAACTCTATTGACACGAAAAATGCAGCAGCGATTGATGGGGGCAGTCCGAGCTGGCAGTGACAGTTGGAGTAGTTCACACACGACTCGGAATGCCCCGAACATATCTCACAGATTCCTGTCGACGACTCGCTTCTCCTACACCGGGGAAGGCAGTTGTCGTTCCAGTGACAGGTGCTAGTGAGTACTCTATGGTCATTCGGTAACTCTACATAAGTCTTCCTGCTTCTTCCATCCCCCTTACACCGTCCAGGTCTGCCGACCTGAGCTTAAGAACTGATTACCTCGATGAGATGAACCAGTTCCGCTTCCGCGTTTAGTAACGTGCGCCAACGTGTGACATCGACAGCAGTCCTCAAAGAAGTTTTAAAAGGGAGACTGCATTATTAGTGCTGTAAGACAATCGATACACTTGATAGCTCACATCGCTAATTCAAGGCCCTTGCTGTCGTAGAGCGTCCTAGAAACCTGTCAGGTTGAGGTTGAGTACACTGCTCGTGCTCGTGAAACGTCTGAGTCTAAAAAGCGCACTACTGTTTAGTAGATGTGTCCATGGGGCAGCACGGTTGCAGCAGTACCTGCTTGGGATCGTTGGGGATATCTACGTTAGCCCAGAGCAATTGCTCTCTAAACGGCCCTCAATATGCGTTGATGTCGATCCAGTTCTGAGAATAAAGAGTGAGGAGATCGTTGTACAGGACTGCATCCCTGGGTACCACACTTCAGATCCGCGCCCTAAAGTTTAAACATCCCTTTTACCGTCCACAATGTATGTTTGATCCCAGTCGAAGTTCATACCCTAACCGGTCTGGCATATCAGTCGAATCGTTCACATTTCGAAGATAGCTACTCACACCCTCGGGTACGCAGGCATGTTCATTTCCTCGCTCGAAAAAACAAGCGCCGTCCGTGCTGGAACGACCAGAAGGCGACCGACTGAGGAATGGGTAAGGTTACCTGTGAAAGGAGCGGATGTAATGGCTTACTTCCAGTCGTAGCGAGTACGAGACTGGAAAGAAGTTGTAACAAGCGGAGTGAGGCACGTGGACGCGCGATACTAGTATTTACACGAAGGGCTAGATCCCCAATACACCCGAGACCGATGTGGATATATGGGTCCGTAAGTTGTGGAATATGGTGAAGTGTGTAGGAGATTATACGAGGAGATCGAATGGATGACGTGTGTTCGAGCGGTCGGAATGCGTAGTCGCGAGAATGTCCGTTCCGAGTCCGAGTAATGCGACGGGGATAGTGGGCGTTCGAGTGGCGTTCCGAGCGGTACGACACAGTTGGTCGTCGCGTCTGATACGGCCTGTATGAGAGCGAGGATCCATCATCCCAGTGAGCGGTGGGAGTGCAAGCCGTTGACCAGTTGTGTGCAGGACCGCCGGACTTTGATGTGAACCGGATGCGTGATGTAGCTAGTATGGATGAGCGCGCGCACCGGGTGACGTGGTGACGTTGCCGTATACTCTCGCGTGACAAGAACTGGGTGGCCCGGACACGGTGGTGAGTTCCTCGTGGGCATTCAGGAACTAGGTCGAGTGGGCGTTGGCTATTGGCAGATGAAATGGTGCGATTGCGGTGTCGTCGCGGCGGTGCGACGTTGACGATGTACTGTCACGTTCGGTCTCGAGGCATTCCGAGTGTCCCTGATCACCGCGGGCGTCGTCGAGAGGTCGGTCTGTCACGGCGTGGTGCCATGAGGTGGCAGCGACAGTAATGTCGTCTTGGCAGGTCCATGCGCGGTGTGCGCGATCTGTCGTAGGGGCATACATCGCGATGGGCTGTCTGCATTGTCTGCGTCTCTCTCGATTCGCCTAGCATCTTTGTCAGTTGTTGTTGATCGCTCGCGAGGGGTTGCGTTCTCGCTCGTATGGACCCTCTGGGTGTCTTGGGTAAGCTGTCCCCCTTCATCGTTTGCATTTTGATCGTTATCTGGACGTCCACATAACCTCGGGTAATATGCTGACGGAGTGGGAAAATCGCCATGCATATAGGGACGATGGGCGAGGATCTGGGAGAGGGAATTAGTGGTCTCCTCTACCCCTTCGATCCAGGAGGTGTAGTTGTTTGGTGTTCTCGGACACCCCCTTGCCCGGTACGATGGGTAACGGGTGCCTTCCGACGCTTCATCACGTGGTGTTCGAGATGCTCAGCTGTATGGTGTGCACCGGATATCCCCGGTTTTACTCTCAGTGGGGTTCGTGTCGGTGGCTCGGAGCGGCCCTCCCTGATGGTCTCTCCATTCTCCTCGGCTGCGCTCGGTTGCATTGGTCGTGCGATGTGCCCGCTGGCCTCATGGGTTCAGCGTACATTGCAGCGGGTTTGCGTCGTCATCGGTTGCATTGTCGACATTCTGGGTCGTCGCAGGGGGTCTGCGCTGTGTCGTATGGTAGCGATTCTGCCATTATGTTCATCGACGGGATTGTTCATCGTGAATACTGTCCGACGTGGGCTGTATTGACTCGGATAGGGATCGGTCTGCAATCATGCTCTTCTTGATACTTGGGGTAGGAGGAAGATCAACTATGGCGTTCGGATGCGGGCATTCCCCGGACGCATTGTAGCCTCTCTCGTGCAGCCCAGTTATGCTCGAGTTCCTTTCCCTAAGCGACCATAAATTCAGATTCTAGGGCGACTCACAATCCACGTATATGTACATACTTTAGACACGTTCAACATGGTCGCAAACTCGTTTTCTAGGTCTCAGGTTGACGCAATCTACGTCCAAGTCAATAAGATGTGATGAACTAGATTACATGCGGCTCACTAAGGTAGGTTCAACTGTACTTGCAGTTTCGCTTGAAGGCTATGACAAAGGAGGCGAAACTACCATTGCTACCCTGCCAGCTGGTTTCGACGGTTCTTTGACGGTCCCGTGACTCGCTGCACGGACCAACGTTGTAGCGGCCAGTGATCTGGTTGAGGGAGCTGCAGCAGTGGGACATCGATTCTGTAGCATCGATTCTGGGCAGGGTGTATTCCTTCGTGCCAGCGTCTCCATTCTTTGACCTTTCACCCAACGGGGTGCTCGCTCCTGTGCACAGGCTGCTGCCCATGAGCTTGTTGAGGACGTTATCGATGATCGTCTTCCGAACACCTTTTTTTGGCATCCCCTGGAAGTTAGTACACGCGGCATCGGTGACACCAAGACCCGTGAAAAGTAAGGGGTCGCACACGCGCGAACGTTGCCCACCAGCATCTTCTGACGCGCGTCAACCACAAGCGAGAGATATGTTGGTCGATGGGGAAATCGGATTCGACGAGGGCTTGTTGGAGGGGAAGGGCGATGCGATCGAGGATGGGGGCGATGAGTTCTCCGTGAGTGTCACGGGTGAGCTTGGAGGAGGCGTCGATGTTGCTCATGGGGGTGCAGCGCTGAGGGGGAGCCTCTGAGTCGGCAAGCATGATTTTTTTGTGTTCGCATTCGAGACCAGACGGAAGGTGGCCCTCAGGCTGGAGAGGACGGTTGGTTTGTACTATTGACTGAAACGACATCAATACGCGGCATGGACATAATTTCACCCCACACACCGAATCAAGACTTTCTCGAATGCGAACGATGAGTGTTCCAGGGATGTCCTCAACCTGAGGGACAGTCCGTACCAGGAGCGCAGCCTGTGTCATGCTACCAATTATAAACAATACCAGCAAACGCAAATCTTGTAAGTTAGCGAACGTACAAGCACAGTCATACACGTTCTTGACGAGCGCCGGACAACAAGGCGAAGCGATATAATCAAGCTGATTATGATGCCGATCTCAGCGTTCCAAATAACTGAAAGAGTGATGAGGCATCATTGCCAAATCCCAATCCTGGTGTTTTGATCATTAGGTCAAGGGAATTGATTTACTGAGAAGAACGCACTTATAATAATACACCAGGTCATGGGGGACTTCGGAAAAGAGGATCATCACAAACAAACAGATACTGCAAAGGTAAGGAATGTCGCGAGGAGAACAAGGCTCGCGGCGATCAGCGAAGCTAGTTGTGACCTGGAACCCATATCGCCATTAATCCGAGACCTGCTTTACATGAGTATCAGTGATCCAACACATATTGATTGGACGAACCTCACGATCGATCCGAAAGCGGGAAGGGTACGGGGAATGAATGGTCCAGCTAAATTGGCTGCTCCCAATGCAACCAGCTCGCGATTCGGACTGATTGGATGACCAAAACGGTCCCCATTCTGCTTCGCAGCGACAATGGTATCCAAGAATCCGACGATCGTACCTACATTACGAAGTGCGTTAAACTCCACCATTATCCACAGTTAATATGCTCACATTGCTGTAGAAGTTGCGAAGCGCAAGAAAGGATACGTGTGGAAGCCTAGGGGAAACTTGATGAAATGCTTCAACCCGTTGAAATAGGGATGGATCCGAGAATTGCGACGCCGTCTCGATCCCAATGCAACCCATTCGATATCCCTGATGAAAGTTAATGCTGACCTAAGTTCTTCTTGAATAATTCATAGGAAAATCAAGACGAAGACCCCTAAAGCTGGCGATAGTTGTCAGCCTGTGGGAGTGAGTCCAAACGTATTTCATGAGAAATAGGATCCCATTTAAAGCCGTTTCAGGGCATACTTGCTCTTCCAAGGTGGCCAAACCAAGGATGGGGATAAGTTGCTCCCTGCGCACAGCATCAACCAGAGTTGCTAGTGATAGCAGGAAACTACGCACACAGCGATTACAACTGCAACGGCGGTGAAGAAACCGAGGAGAAGGGCACGACTGAGGACCAAGTCCAAAAATCTGAGGCGAAGGAAACCCAAAAGAAACGCGAATAATCCGACCTGATGGCGGTTTCAGCAAGATTGCGATGATGTCATTGGAAGATCGTACCTGAAGATCTATGGCAGTTGCAATAGCGAAACCTGGCTCATCGCGAGCAACTAATTCATCCGGAGATCCGTTGGGATATGAACGACGGAACTCGGTAACGACTTGACCAACGAGCAACGACAAAGCAGCTTCCGCTGCAACATTGAGTTGCCTGAAAGTTCCAAGCAAACCGTAAATAATAGGGTATGGAAGCAGCAAACTGACAGAAATGTAGAATCCGGTCGATGATCAGACGAAAACACGACTGCTTACCAGGCTAACGGTGGAACCGAGCTTGGCAAGCGAGATACCGTAACTGACCGCTGGAGAATGAGCATAGCAGCGAGTGACACGCCCGCGAGCACATCGCCACCGAGACTGAGACAGAATAAGAAATAACACAGCCAAGGTAGGATTACGAAGGCTTGCAGAGAGAAAGAGTTGTTGGGGATCCAGTGGAGGGTACGTAATATCGCAGCCTCCTTGCGAACTTGGTGTCACGCATTTTAGTGCGCTTGGTACCTTCGAGAACTGGTAGATGAATTGGTACCGGGTGATGAGATGCAAAGATAGAGACTCACTAACAGTTGACGCGGCAGAAAAAGCATTTAGAGCGTGATGGGCAGGGTCCGCTTCGACATCGTCTCGGTTGATAAAGGGTGTTGTTTCTTGAACACGCAGTATCTTGCGAAACGAGGGAATGGAGGTAGAGATAGACATTGGGTGGAATCGAGAGCCGTCTGGATACGAGGACATTTCTAGTTGACGACCTGGTGTTCCAACATGGCGTCCTCGCTTGCAATGACCATGTCACAGTTTAGAGCAAGTTCCACGCCACCTCCGTAGGCCGATCCGTTTACTGCAGCAATGATCGGTTTACACGAGGCCGCGAATCCATGCAGTGACGAAAGAACGGGTTCTTGTTCGCTTTTTCGACCCCCCATCTCCTGTGTGGCCGAATGAGCGTTTTGCAAGAGGGCAATAACATGGGTATATACCAAATGCTTGGCTCCTTGTCAAACCAGTGCAAGACAGAGGCACGGTTGTTGGTAAGCGTGGGGGAACCTGCGCTGAGGTACTTCGGGCGGTTGAAAGTCAACAGGAGAACGTGTTCCTCGGTAAAGGAGACTTTGAGCTCGTCTGAACGAGGTAGCTTTGAGGACGGATCGGTGCCCAACGTCATGTCGATCGAGAGAGTGCGCTCCTGGGGCGTGTTGGTCCTTGGGAGCGTTGCTAAGCGTCATCATCAGGGATAGAAAGTTCGTTCCCAGCACATCGCCAGTTGGGGCAGAGGAAATTCGATTTTGGCGGCAACCGTATTTTGTCTTGGATCGTTGGCAAAATGTTGGAGGGGGTAGTCGATGTCGCGACCGCCGAGATGCTTGTCATAGGTGGCGGATTTAACGACGAGCTGACCTCTGAGAAGGCGACGATGGCAGCGGAAATGAACGAGTGACCGACGTCGGGGAAGAGGATGTGACTGAGGTTCTCTAGTTCAGGGAAGTGGATTTTTATTATGCCCTAATCGAGTGTGGCAGCGGCGGTGTCATCGATGGCGCGGAAGGTGACGAGTCCAGCGATTGCGCCGGCGTCCTGGATGGCTCTGCGGTGCACTTCGGTGTTCCCGGGCACGGCGATGACGTCGGACACACCCATCGTCAGCACGCGTGCAGCGGTGTCGCAGAGCTCGCACAGATATATGGTGACGAGCTGGGTGGCAGAAAAGGTGCGCTTGTCGCCGACATACGACATCCAGCGGGGTGATCAAATAGGGCTGCTAAGCGCGAAGAGTGCGATATACCTGCACCGACGTGCAATTAACGTAGACGAGGGTTGCATCGAGGAAATGCTGCTTCCAGACGGACACCAATAAGCGAAGCGGCTAGTTCCTTCTTATATCTGTTGAGCTTGGGAGGCTCCGGTGCATGCGCAGTGATGAAGGATAATATCGTGATGACGGTCTGGAGAGCTAAAAAGCATAGCATCAGCCAATCGAGCTCTCGAGATGCCGCGGAGGCAACAAAACTGACCTGAACCTTCTCGCGAGCGCCAGCCGCAAATAGGCATCACCTTCGTAGCATCACTGAACAGGTGTTGTAGCACGATGCCAAGCTCCGGAAACTGAGGACGAGAGTGTGGCGCAGAGCCCAAGTGTTGGGCCGTGCGGGATCACGTGAGACGTTAAGGTGTACAAGTAGAACAGCAGAAACGGCAAGTGCATATTTCTTGCATACCGAGCTCGGTGGAGTGGGAGTTTCTGGAAAGGTCGGAAGTATAGGTTGGGGGCGGCAAGCTCGGAGAAGTGATCCGGGTTAAGGGAACAAAATGCGAGTCCAACATCGAGCGCGAGCACGGAGGGCGTCTCGGGCTCTCAGAGGGTCTATGAATATTTACCTGGAGGAGGGGAAGTGATGCATCCGATGGTGTACTTGGGTGTGAAGGGAAACATTGTTGACCATAAGAAACGTAGCAAAGCATCAAGCGTGCTCACCTCGTCTCCGCTTTTTCATCGACGACAATACTTCCCGGCCCTCTTTCAGGAGACTGCCTACAAGACCTCTCATTCATCTCTTGCAGTCAATCGCCCTATTGGGATATTCAAGAGCTTCAAGGGCCCTCGTAACTTCCATCCGCTTTTCGCTGAATGCCTCTGCTGGGTAGGGAACGACAGAGGCGGGCAGGAATACGCCGGTATAGAGTTCCGCTCAGATGTGAGGCGCGAAACTTGTCGGTTTAGAGGGACTCGTGTGGGAGGGGGTGGGCGTTATAAACCGTATCGGGCCCAAGTTGCCACGGATGTGGCGCTTTGGGAATGCAATTAGTTTTCGGGGGAAAGTTCGCGGAAGGGTCGATGAATTGGTGGGTAACCGGAGGCCCAGATCCAGGAGTTGTCAACGTGCCGTCAACGTGCTGGCTGACAAGACAACCAGAATAGACTCGGAGCAGCTGGGCACGTGCATATCATTATATTGACAGACGATCGAGGCTTCTGAACAGAGAAAAACAATATCGTGGCTAAGGTATAGGGATGGGGATGTGAACCTGAACTTAGCTGCAGCATAGCGGTGAAGACTCTGACTCGGAAGAGGGCTATATCAGGGATGGCATCGGTCGGGTCAGGTATGAGCGAGGCAGTGTAAACCCCACAACCCGCGGGACCTCACAGACAAGCTGTGCTGGCGTGAAACTGCACAGCATGTCTGTTTTCGCAGTTATCATGACTTCTAGCCAGAAACGAAGCTAGCAAAGTACAGGATGCACAACTTAGCATGATTCCTTGGACGGGCCACACGGAATTCTATTCGTCTACTTCCGAAAAGTCTCCATCACCCCGATCGAAACCATACATCTCGTACAACTCGTTGGCATCATTGACACTGTCATCATCTGATCCGTCACTATTCCCGTCACCTTCCTCCTCGGACATTTCCCAAGCAAGAGCATCCAGGTCTGCAAGCGTGAGACAGGGATCCAGGTCATTAAATTCATCGGCTGAAGAGATAGGAGTGGCACGGCAAAGGAAAGGTTCGTTTGTGCCGCCCGACCTACTCTCTCCTTCCCAGCAGTCATTTCCTGGCAGCTCCCACTCTACATCAGAGAGCGAGAACTCGTTGTCGAGGTCACCGAGTTCGACGGTCGCAGGACGTGATGTCCCGGATATGGCGGGCATGTGGTCGACATGCGAGGTATTGGCCCGGGTGTGTGAGTGCTCGTTGATTAACTCCGTCTCGTTTACCGCAGTGTCCCGGAAATGAGAGTAGGCGTGGCCCACGGCAAGGCCCCAATGAAATCTCATGAGCATGTCGCGATCTGCGAACCTTTGCGCTGCAGCATCAGAATAGAAGACAGATATGAAGTGCAAAGCGTAACATACCTGTTAACGTAGTAATATCTCCAATCGTTAGAATCCTTCGCTAGACAAGATAACGGAATATTATCTGGGCGCAACTGGCCTTTGGCGAAAGCGGGGATAAGATGACATCCTCGCAGTACATCTGCGGGATCAACGAAGTCGAAGGCGTCTATGCCGGCCATAGGAATAAAGTGCACCATATCCAGTGCGAGTCCATTACTTCGGGGATCGGGTGGGACCAGTTCGAAAAATCGGACGTGTAAAAAGTCGAGTCGCCGAGGATTGTAGTCCTTCAGCCCTGGGCCAATGTACTGAACATTTGCGTGATATATGCCGATGATGCGTGCATAGCAAAAACGATGCAGGGTTTCTGAGCCTTCTGTGGATCCGCCGGCCAACACCATTATGTCTCGGTGGTCGGTGTTTGTGTTGCAGGTATCCTGACCGCGACGGACATCGTACGTGGTGTAGTTGAATCGAATTATTTTATGCTGGTAGATACGGCCGCCTTTTAATAACACATGATGGAGGGAGGCCTCGGATTCATGGTAGTTATTATCTAGACCTGGGAGTACGAGGCCGGCACTCGGTTCCGAGACATTGAAGTGGAGTGACTTGATTCGAGGAAGGAGGTGCCGCTTCAACTTCTGGACGAAGTCCTATCTGCTCATTTAGTCTTGGTCAAACGAGATACCACATTAGTCCATACCACTATCGCTGGATCGTCTGCATTTTGATGGAGAAAGTGATCGACATTGATTGGGTTGTGTTGCGATTTCCCGATATTGTAGGGTTCATCTGGAATGCTTGGCACAAATTCCAGTGAACCACTCGTAATTTTGGACTCGCGGACACGTCGTATCCTTGCTTGCCGTCTTTCTATTCGCGTTAATTGGCGAATAAAGTTCTTTTTACTGGTGCGTGCATATCTGCCTTTCCCAACCCTATGTTCCCGTTCGCCCTGAAGAAAGATCAAGACCTAGGTGACGTACAATAAGCAACTACTCACCGTCTGTGTCGAGTAGGAATCCGTGGTTCCAAACATTCGGATTGAGGCCGTGTAGTCACCGAGCGCATGAAGTTTGTAGGTACGGAGATTGAGGGTTTTTGGTCTGCGCGTCGATACAGCAACAGTGGAGTTCCCACCCTCGTGCCGCGAACGAGCGCGAGCCTCGCGACGTTGGCGCCCTTGAGCCTCGCACTTGAGCTCTTTGGTGTCAAATGCTGGGCATGTTTCGGCCGCGAAAGAGCGTATGGTGTCACCAAGAGACTGGGTAACATTATGCATCACACGAAGTGTCTCATCGGTATGCATTCGCAGTTTCGCAAGTCCGTGCCATTGACAAAGTAGGAATAGAAGCCCAAGCACAGCTATGTTGTGGGGTTCGGGCAGCAAGCCTTCAAACACAGGGAAAGCGCACTGTGAAACTCAATTCAGCCAAAGGTTTAGAATGATAGGTGCTTGAGCGCTACATACCTGGAGCAGATCTTCGAAATCATGGGCCGCGATTCTCTTCATGTCAGACACGTTCTTTGAAAAGCGCCGAATCGTATCTTTTCCGAATATAGGGACCTGGCGATATCTATACACGGTTTGTACAAATAGTAAGCAAAGGTCGGTAATGAGGTTGCGATAACTTGCCTTCGATCGAGTTCACGCAGTTTGTTGCCTCGTAAGCTCTCGACCATGCGTAGAAGGTGGGTCAAAAGAGCTTTCCACACGCCAAGCTCGAACTCGTGCAGTAGATCGACTACAAGCGTCGTAAACACGTTGAAGCCGCAGACACCCAGTCCTTCTGAAAAAGCATCCTACGGTTCCCAGCATGAACACAACGAGAATCGGTTGGACTTGAATTCACACTTACCAGAGTGGGAATCAGGGACTGGTCTTTGAGAAGCGCCTGGACATGCGCGGAGGTGACAGCGTAGTTTTGCTTGTAGATAAGTCTTCGCGCCTTGAGGATTTTACTTCGTCGGTCGTCGTCGTTAACCCGAGCCATTAGTTGTCGTTCAGACATATCCATGGGACTACCCATGTCCGGGACACTTTCCATGGGAACGGTGCACCTTGGGCATGGGCATGTTCCGAGGTTCCGTATGCATGCAATCAACACCCTATACAGACGAATGCAATACGATGTCAGTAGATAATCCAACAGAACAGGGCACACACTTCTCTGGGTAGTCAGCAGAATATGTGAATATGCGAGGGTAAAAGCGTCGCTTGACGCCATCGCAACAGGTAATCACGACCCCATGCAGATAAGCGTCCAAGAATTCCGCATCAAGCAGTATCTTCCACTGCTCGTGGAAAAGCTCCCGCTGGCAGTGAGTGCGAAGGGCGTCGCTCGCAGCTTTATCGCCCAAATGTTCCGCCAGAAAGTCCTTGAATTCGTCTGGCAGCTAGAGAAGGAATGAGATCGGTTTAGAAGAAAATTGCAGACATACCACCTGAAAATACGCCGCATGGGAACAAAGGCCATTGGTTGGTTGGCACCTGCGGTACTTCGATTCATTGCCAAAATATACGTAGAGTGGCCATAACTTGACATCACCGAACGCAGTCAAATGGGTCGAATCGGAACAGAACATCAATGCCACGACGACGCGAGGCAGATCGCATCCCGGTTCTGGTGGAGCATCTTGGAGTGCCTGGTTCGCCTGAAGGAACGCAGTTGATGTGAACAGTTCACCATGGACTCTGACATCGTGGTCCCGGTGAGGTGGGTGCCATCGCAGTTCGTACGGCTCGAGGTGAAAGTGTGATGCGTAGACCGGATTTGTGATTTTTTCCTTGATGATCGAGAGGAAAGGGCGATAATAAAAACTGTCGACCGTATAGTCCTTTGGCCCTGGGTTCTTTGATTTATTGTGAAATGGTACCGAGATCGTAACAGAGGAGCATTTCCAACCGCTGTCCTCGCCCAACCACTCCGGAGCATCTCCGTCGAATTGATTGTGTCCGAGCTGCGAATTAATGGTACCCCATGCAGTCTGGGACACGAGAGAGGGCTCAAAGGCAGGGTCGCCGACGATATTGAGCAGTTGTCTGAAACTTTCCTTGGATTTTTGAGCCCCATGGTTCCAGTACCAATCCCCGAGTCGCATCGAGCTCTCGTTGGGGTAAGGGTGATACGGATTCGAGGCAGCCGACTCAGGGGGATCTGAGCTGATACATGCTGAGCGCATGTTCTCTACCGAATATGGATCTTCTGGATCATGTGGGGGGGGCGAGTCAGTGCTGTATACGCGGAAAAGTCCAAACTTGTTTATCTGGGTCCTGAGTATCTTGCGCAGAGAAGTGTAGAGCGATCGTGCGGACTGCTTTAAGGAGGTGGATGGAGTAGTTTGAGGCGACGGGGTGGGGATATCTTGTTCTGAAGTCATTTGCGAGTTTGACAAAACTTCAGAAGGAGGAACGGATGGCAGGTTTTCCGGGAGAACATCTCGATATCGTAAAGGCGGTCTGCGATTGAGGCGTCGCGACCGTTGGTCTAATAGGCATGGTTGGTTGTCAGATGGTTGCTGCGGCAACAAGACTGCCTAAAGTCTAAAATTGAGACTGAAAGGCAAACAAGCAAGCTCATTTCTTACCTGCTGTAAACCTGATGAAGACGAGTCTTCATGGATTTCTGGAGCACCAGTCTCAGTGGAAAGAGCATTTGCGGCTTCGTCACCAGTGAAAGGTCCTTCACCCGGGCTGGGAGCCCTACGTCGGGCTCTTTTGGCGTGATAAACTTCCTTCGCCCTGGCAAGGGCACCCGAAAGCCGCTTCTTGCCCTTGCGACATCCCTTCTCGTGGCGGGAAAAGGCTCCTATGTCACTGTAAGCGCGACCACACACACATGTTTGTGTGAAGGTTCTTCCACCGCTATCGGGCATTTTACCCACTTAAGTTTTTCGGTGTGACTTGAACTTCCTTGAAGTTGTTCAAGCTACATAGCATCGCTTGTCCAAAAAAAGATAACATTAATTGTGACAGACGTGACAATGACACATGGGCTGCCCAAAAAAAATGTGGGATAATCGAAACCATACAGCTTTCAGTACAACAACGCGCTCCTTGAAAAGGCAGAGTCTCAAGATATACGACTCACAAGATCAATAGGGAAATTTGAATAAAGAGGAAAGAAGGTAAAGGGGCACATCGTTATTATGGAAATTTGCAACTCATCTGATAATCCGACAAGCCGAGGGTTCATTAACTCTTATAACAGCGAGGCTTGCTATAGTGCGGTACTCAGCCCCATCCTCGTTTCTATGGAAAGATCATCTCACCGACTAAGCTGGTCCGGTGTCGGTAGAGGTGCGAGAACTGTGGACGAGAAATCCAGCATGCCGAATTTCGCAGCTGCATCGAGGCACCGGTCCACGGGACGGCCCAGACCAGCCTGGTGCGCCGCCTTAACCTCTCGAACCGCAACCTCGCCTAGGAAATGACGTAGAAAGCCCTCGGACTCCACACATGCATGCTCAGCTTCCGCAAGCGCAGCAGTCAATGCAGCCTTTTGTTGCAGCGCAACGGTAAGCCGTCTCCCAAGCAGATCCCGAGTAGTAAGTTCTCCATTGGCTTGCGACTACAAAGCTTAGTGAGACCAGTAACATGACAATATATCTATGGCTCCCACTTTGGATTGTTTTTGAACTTTCTCGTAGTATTCACGAGCTGCTCCCTGGACGATAACAAGGGAATCTTCTCGGCTCACAGTGGGAAACTCTTCAAACAACTTTTGGTCTGCGCTGCGAAGATCGGAAATGGGTGTGCTGTAACGTTCTGTTTTAGGGGTGTTTGCCATCTTGATGGGGCGAGCAGAACAAGGGAGTGCCAGTGGGAAACAAACCAAGCGCAATGTGTCGTAAGATATATACCCGTAAACAGCGTGACATGCCATTTTGGGCCCGTGACGGGTGGATTCCGTACTTCTTGGAGGAAGGTTCCCGCTGCAGGAAACGTGCCGGTTTCAAGCAAACGGACCCGCAGGAAATTCTTGAATCATTCCGCGCAAATTCCACGGCCCCCTGGGCACCCCTGGACCCACTTCAAGTTGCAAGTACGTATAAGCAGACGTCTTAACACGATTGCAACGTCCCATCCGGAGTCGGGGACTGGGTGCGCCAGCGCCACTACGATATCCTTTTTCGTACGCGCGCCTGTGTCTGTGTGCGCGTACTCACTCGCTCATCTGACGATGCGCCCCCACCTTGCTGACAGCCCTTTCCCTTTCCCAGTCCTTAGACTCACCCACCTTGCCCACTGGCACTTCCTCGTCCACACACTGGCGATGACGGTACAACGACAACAATGACAATGACGTGCCATTGCACTCGTCATTGTGCTCGTCCCTCGCCGGTCTTCATACTCATGTGCATACCTTTGTGCACCCTCGCCCTCATCGTCGTACACCCTCACGCATCGGGCGACACACGCCGCGGTGCTCGTCGTCGCACTTGTCCACGCTCCCCCACTGACGACACGATGAGGACAGCGCCTCGCTCACGCCTTGTCCTTGCCCACCCCCTGCTAGTATGACAGCATTGTCTCATTCCGGATCAAGGTGGTGCTGAGAAAGCGGCCCGGGGTGCATTCCACGTTGGCAGGGACACTCGCCAGTAGGGGTGTGGGGAGCTTGGCAGAGTTGCCCTGTGGCAGACGAAGAGAACTGAGGCGCACCTCATTCAGCAGCGGGAGACGCTGACTCGGACATGCAAGCGGTGGATCCGGCGCGTGCGCTGGGTCTAGTAAAGCAGGGGGGCTACCGGACATGTCGCAGGAAATTGTCGAAGCTAGCATATGCCCTGCCCTCCCCCGATGGCACTGACTTGGAGCTTGAGGGAATGAGTGCCACGGCGGATGCTGGAGGGTTGGATGGTGATAACACAGTGGTCGAGACTCGGAAGGACGATGACTTCCTTGCATGCAGTGGGGACTACCTCGTTGCAGAGGAAGAAGCTAACCTTGATGTTGCAAAATTGCTGGACCTACTGTCCGACAAGCCTATTGAGCTGCTCCAGTCATGTCGCACGGCATCAGGGCATGCGCAAAGTACTCACGCTGATTCAGAGCCGGTTGATTGGTCCTTCAGCTTCCCTTAGTTACTAAATACGCCATGTCAAAAACTAGTTTTTAACACGTGTCAAAAACCCCTTGGGGCTCGGGTCGAGTTTTAAACCGTCCAAAACCCTTGGCGAGAGTTCTTCACGGAGCCCTAGTTCGGGCGCCGATGATCATTCTCCTTCTGCTCGGCGTGACATACCGTCACGGGACCTAAGCATCGGGTGAGCGCCCACGACGCCCATCCTTTATTTCCCTCTTTCCATCACTGCATCTCTTACGTACTCATCTTTTCGCGACCCACCTCCCAATCATCTTCACGATTCCAGTGTGTATGGCCCTCTTCGTACTATCGATCCAGCCCATGCTTCCCTTCGACGGTCTGCTTGGCGCATCCAGGACCCACGCGTTCCTAAAGTCAGGCCTCTGCGCCCCTATCCTCCAAACCGCCCGGCTGCCCTCCCAACCTAGATTCAGGTACGCATAGTATAGTTCATTCCCCATACATCGTGCATCAGTAGTACGATCAACTACGTATCACCATTCTGTCGCACTACCCATCTCTCACTCTCATTCGCTAAACGACCTCTCACGTAAGTGTAGCACACGGTCAACGCGACGCTGTATTAGATATGACAAACTGAGGGAACCCAGGAAACATGGGGGGAAAGTAAAGTGAGCCTCGAGACAGAACAGGGAAAGCACTAAGGGGCCGCCGGCGGAAGGAATTGCAGCCACTGTTCAAAAATTGGCGTCAGTTGCTCACGACCACGCACGGTGTCAAAAAAATTGAGAATGCGCTCGCGCTCAATTGCGACCTGCTTGACGTGGTCTAGAGTGAGAGGAATCCGAAGGCCAAAGGACAATGGGTCATATGTCAGGACACGCATCCGCACCACCAGCTTGTTAAAGAAGCAAATCAGAAAACGAAAAGAGAGAGAGAGAACAACATACCCACGCCAACACAAACGAGGCCTTTTCGACGCTATGTGTTGGAAAGGGACTGAGGATCCTGGGCGCATCGTACAGGACTTCCACGACGCTGATCCACAAGCCAGACGTCCGATTGCCAAGCGTCCGAAACAGAAAGTCTCGAATGGTAGGGCTTTCGAACCAATACATGCTGGAATCTTCTCGCTCGTGCCAGAAGCAGTACCCCACTTCGTCCGACCATGTGGTCTTTCTATGCGCGATCAGGTTGGATTGCCCTCTGGAACTCCAGAAGAGCCAAGACCATGCCGCGGCCGAGTCGGAGACTAGGAACATGTCAACTACGTCTCGGACCCTGACCAGGTACGAGCAAGGGACATGCCGAACCTGAAATTTCAGTCAAGACAGAGTTGAGTCGATGGATTCGGAAGGACTCGCCTGGCGTACGATCATACTACGAAAAAAGTCGTCCTCGGGTGATCCTCGAGGGATGAGGAGGCCGTGCTCTTGGTCGAGCTCAACCGGGGCTTAGTTCGGTCGGAAGTTAGCATGTAAATGATATTCGGACACAGAGGAGGACTTACTACCATCACGGATGAAAATGTGTTGCGGATGTCGCCGACGGAAGGCGATAACCCTGTTTACTAACAGCTCGATTGTTTGCGGTTGAAGTGTAAGGGTTAGCGCAAGCTGTTCTAGCGCAAGGTCGTTGTTGAGTACGTGGTCGGCGATGACGAGGACGGAGTCGACTGCTATCGTCCACCATTTGCTGCAGAGACTGTGGAAAACGGAAAACAGGGCGACTGAAGAGGATCGCGTTGTTGCGTCAGAGTCGAATGAAGGGATTAGGGTCAAAACGTACCGGGGTATTCGTTATATTCGCTCTGCCGCGGCAGCGGATCGTCGTATTCAACTTCGGGCTCGGGGGGAAGTTCGGGGGTCGCGATGCGAGGCAAAGGAATGGATTCGAGGGGAAGTTCGGGGTGGAACGCGAACTGTCCCTCTCCAGCCGCGGAATCAGACATGGTGGTCGGAGGAAAGCTGAATATCGCGGAGGTACGGGCAAGGTAGGTGTTAAAGGACTTACTGCCGCTTATATTCGATGGTATGTCACGCTAATTAAATAGCTTGTGACGTCTGCCCAAAAATATTTTTAGCTCCGCTTTAGTGGTTCCGGGGCGGCTAGAACCCTTGGCATTCAAACTCGTTGCACCTCTTTCGCCCATCCTACGTATACTCGAACACGGACGGCCGTTACCCACCGCGATTCCAATCCGTGCGTCTGCTTTACTTGAGCACCTCCC
>JBBPOC010000032.1:0-41981 GCA_038091235.1 Tylopilus rubrobrunneus | reverse complement strand
GGGTGAGACCTTATTGGTAACTAAAGTTGAGACTGCAGTTCAGGATCACGCCGGTAGCAATACTTCGGGTGCACAGACTGCCGTGGACTTGCAGTCCTTGGGAAGTCCGAGTTGCCACGTGCTCGTCAAAGATACACCCTTCAAGACGTGGGCTCTTCATACAGCCTTACGTCCGATAGGTTGACCTCCAGCGTTTAGATGGTATGGCCTCCTGAATTACTCATCTCTACACAGACGAGGTCGACCTCTTACCCCCTCAGTTCTACCCCACCTGGAAAGAAATGGACTCTCAGGATAAACCAAGGTATTCTGCCAAGTCTATGTACTGTCTCGCTTGTAACGTGCTTCCGCTCCACTGGCATGGGATCAAAGCTGCAAGCTAAGAAAGGTGCACTTAGGCTGGACTACCGCACCTTCGCGATACAGCCCTCGAGCACGTTCCGAGTCGAAGAAGGGTGACGGAACACAACATTCTGAAAGAGCCTTCTTGCAGCATACTTGCGAAGTGCGTTGTCGTCACACCTGTCACGGAACTCGTCTGATTTACCGAACGCCGATTGCAGCCATCTCCAGCGGCTAGAAATTGAACTCGATGCATTATATACATACATCGGAACTGACTCAGTCGTCATGGGCTTTTCCGAGTTCGCACGGCGCAGTGCAAACAAACGGGCTTAGCCCATATGGAGCCAACATCACTGTTGATATACACGTAAGGTTATTGAAGGAACGTCAACCTTTGCCGCCAGAGCCAACGCTTCCAGTTGCATATTCTTTACCTACTTTTCAGTCAGCCTGACAGAAACTCCGCGAGAAGAGAGCGGATCGAGTGAGAAAGGTCCCGATGACAAACATCTGGAAGAGCAATCGGACGATGGTTTTGTAAGCAACCGAGGCCAGGTAAGTAGTATCCATATTTTCCAACGAGAAAGGCTGACGCGCGTGATGGGCGTGGGCAAGACTAAGAAGGGTGGTATGAGAGGGAAAGGTCAGGGCGGGTGGAGGTAACTCAGGTTCGTCAACAGCCTGAAGCTCTTAGTGTTCTTGAGTGCTCTTGTTTTCCGATGTTTTGGTTCGTACACTTCAACAGAGCTTTCCCATATGGGGGTCACATCATATGATGTTCTTGAGTTTTCAGCGACAACTGCCAACGGCACTTGCGAGTTCAGCCCGTGGTTAGATCGACGGGCCTGGGAAGCGTCGCCTCGCCGTGCGACGAGGCATCGATATACCATTCTATTATGGACAATTCAAAGGACGCACTGTTCTCGGACGCTGTTAGATGAATATGTAACCAGGGCATGGACTGTCAGCGCATGTCAGCGTTCTTCGGACGTCGCTATGGTCTGGAGCAGGCCTGCGAGAGTGAGAGGAGTAAAGGGAGTACAGACGGGCAAGAGCGCGAAGACCTCAAACGACTGCACGGGCCCGTCTGGGGGTGTGAGCTGCGGTGCGGGTGGGAAAAGCCTCGCAGCGAGTGCCTGAGGAGAGCCATGCAGCTGTGCTTGAGGCCCAGCAAGGAGGAAGCTGCGAGGCACCAAAAACGGAAGTTTGAGGCAGGGTATGATGGGTGGGTGCGACGAAAAGGAAGTGAGCGAGCACGACTGGACGAGCGAGGAGGTAACGGCGTGGACTCGGAAAAAAAGCCGGCGCCGCGCTGCTTACCTACGCTCGTCCAAAGACATTGCTCTGTGACGCTACGCTGTCACAGAGCGTCACTTCAAATCAGAGGGTGACATCAAGCAGAATTCGGTGCAGTTCGATCATAACGGTGGCTCGCAGGGAGGAGCAGAGCAGGAATGAGGATTTAGGCAAAAGCCCGAAGCACTGTGAGGGCGAGCGAGCTGCGAGGGTGAGATGGGCACCAGGCAGGACACTGAGTGAGCCTACGTGCAACGGACAAGCAAGGGAGTGGCGGGTGCGTGCGCAAACGTGGCGCTAGGGAGCCGGCGAGCTGGCAAGGACGCGGAGTATCGCTTATATAACGGGTAAGATTCAGAATGCGCTGAGTTTGAAAAAACCAAGGATGATTTTTCCCTCTAGACCAGCATGGGCTGCATCCAATCTAACACGAGCGCGAGCACGAATCGAAATTGACCAAAGACCACATGTACAGTCGTTGGAATAGGTGCATACCTAGTGCTCGGTTTGACGGATTTTTATGAGTCTCGCGCGGGTCGTCTTGAACCCCCATCAAGGGCTGAATACTAGTAATAGGGGTCGTTGACGTGAGTCTTGTTACTTCGTAGTCTTGTTAATATGCTATCTTGTAACAACTCCAAGCGCGAAAAATATCACTGCGACATGCTTCGACTGCCTCTGTGGGGTTTATTACCCGGTAGCAACGGTGACCATGTCTCCCCCAGACACGTCGGAAATGTTTGCGAATATGTTGCGTGGCGTTCCCCGATGATCTGCATCACAAGTCAATCTACAATGGGCTCACCTTCCCGGCCTCGGCCCTGTGCGCGATGGTTACTTCTCTGGGATGGAATTTAAATGCGGGAACCCCGCAGCCACGACAGAAAACTCAGAATCCGCTCAAATCAATAAGGCGTTTACACCCCTACCCGCTCGACACCCTCAGACTGGCGTGGAAAAAAGAGAGCAATCAGTGGACCTTGTGTGCTTCCTTGGTTTGAGTAGCGGAATCCGGACTTATCTTTGCTGTACCTACAGGTGATGACACGAGCACAAGGACTCGGGTCCAATTGTCTCAGTAGGATGCATGGTGCTGGACAAGGATCACGAACAAAAATCGATGTCCTTCCTCATCCTTCGAATTATCCATCGCTGAAAATCTCTCAACCGCAACGATCCCTTCGCACCCTGAGCCACTTGTTGGCGAAATGGGAAACTTTGAAATGAATCTCGAGTTGCAATCAACCACCTTAGCCCTATAGGTACGATAGTGACGAACCGAGTGGCTCAAAGGACTACGCGGATGACACCACTTGACGGTTGGTCCACTGAATGTGATTGCTTTCTGGAGTCAGCCTAAGAGGGTAACTTCCTTTGTGGCTGTGAAAAGTTACTCCGACGCAATCATACTCTTCAATGGTCACAGAGTGGACACCCAATAATATAAATTGGCTTGTGGAAAGAACGAATTTGTACGTCCTTCACGTCTTCCATCCACCCATTGGTTACGCGAATTCTCCTTTCCCTCTTGCACACCGCTCCATTTCCTCGCTCCAATCCATCCTCAGTTTCTCCTTGCCCGATTGTATTCCAACCTTGAAGCCATGGGGAAAACCCGCGCCCCCGTGGGTCCCCCGTTACTATGTCGAGAACGCATTACTCATCCTTTCTGTCCAGACTCCTGTACAGTGCGGGACATGTGGCAAGATGATTAACCGGAAAGCTGACTTGCCCCGCCATCTTCTAACGCACGCGGAGCAGAAAGACAAGTACGTAAATATACCAAGGTGTTGCACCTGTGGCGAGAAGCTGATTGGTCCCGAGAACGTTTCGATGCTCCCGCAAAGATTGCAACTTCACGGCTTGGCAGGAATCAAACCTACGTATACATGAAGACACTCAGTGAGCATGCTGTGGATGAAGACCTACACGTCGCGCTCATGCGTTTAATAGCACTGGAAACAAGACCCGCAAGTGCGGCATCTCGGGCTGCACATTCAAGACAGCGCACCCAGCCTCACTCACTCGACATCGCCAGCGGAAACACCGTGGTCAGACGGTCGGGCATTCTGGCGATTCGAATGATTCTGAGGACGTCGACGCTCCTGAGAGTCGTCCACTACTGGGTACCCAAAGGACCTCACGTCCACGGCGAAGACTGTCACCGTATCCGCAGCAAATTGACAAGGGCAGCAAGAACATCCCTGCGATATACAATAACGAGTTGGTCCTCAAACGCGCCCAAGAGGGAGACGCGCAGTATGCCCGGATTCACCGCCTGGACTCTCCTCTCCCTTCAAACTGGGGAGCGGTCACAGCATTGGAGGCAACAGTAGCCAAGCACCCACAGCCGCCCGTGCTCGAGCCAGCCTGGCTTCGCGACTTAGAAGAAGCTCAAACCGCCAGCAGTTCGGTGCTAAACGACTTCAATTCATCGTCCAATTACTTGCTGCCTGAGGTTGCTTCCGTAAACAACGGCCCTTGCCTACCTTTTCCGTTCGTTCAACACGCAGTCAACCCAGCTACGCATATGCATGTGCCTTTATCTCCATCTCTCTACCCCTCGTTGTGTAGCTCGGCGGATCCATCCCCTTCCACACCCCATCCTTCGCCTGTTGGGTCGTCCAATGACGATATACTTGCACCTATACCCTCATCGCTCTCCTCTCTGTACAGCACGAACGAACCCGATGGTGTGCCTTTGCCTACACCCTCACTGCCATACGGGCCGCAAAACAGCAACCAACTACATGCACCCATTCAAACATATTCGCCCCTACCCACGCGCGACGCGCAATATGCTTCAGGTTATGAACATGATGGATACACTACCGCAGCAACATTCTCTGGGGCCCCAAGCAACTTTCCTCAGCCATATTCATTCGCGACGATGAATATGAATATGGGTATGGGTATGAGTATGAGTGGCTGCCAGCAGTATCAGTCCCAGTCTCAGGTAAACTATCCTCAGACCCTTGTCGACATCGGCCAGAATTACCTTGAAGAAAGTTATTTCTACAACAACGCCACTCACCACGACGCGTCGACGAGCGGTGGGTTTGGGATGCTTGGGCCTTACTGATATCGCACATGTTCTTCCTCTCACTTATTATGTTTTCTAAACTTTGGAATTGTCTTATCGGGCACTCACATTTAGAATGATTCCCTGCGCAGGAATACCCAACCTTCAATAACGTTTCACATTTGTATCGATACTTAAGTGATGCTTTTACCTAACCATCATGCATAGCACTACACACATGACTCAGATACTGTCTCGCATGAATAAACACGCTGTCGTTCTGATACATCACGTTGACGTAGTTCTAACCAAATCACCTTCGTAGTGATATCCCTAGAGTAGTAGTTTGAATCATTGTCATGGCTATCGACTTTAAAGCCTAAGGGCCCGGAGGGCAAGGCATAGATCACTGCTACCGAGAGCCATGGGGGGCTCAGGCTCTTCCAGTAGCTTGTCTTCGTTTTCACGCATGTCTGCATGGGTTATGGGAGGAAAGCATGCCTCCTCGTTTAATCGATTGACAAGCGGACAACGAATAAAGAGCGATCCGCGTGTCAGTGGGCCATGGATATATGGGTAGGTGGAACAGAAAAGCCCCTCTCAACCAACCGAATTTCGACGTAGCACACTACTTGTGGCATACAAGAACAACTCCAGGATGTCCTGTTCGGCTTCGTTCAATCTGCTAAGCTAGAACTTGAACAAATGGGCAATTTCGTATGGAAGCCACATTTGTACTAGCTTCGTGCTTGCATGTACATTTCTACCAATGGGTAAGTAATCTGGGACGCATTGTGCGTTGAAACGAGCATACAGGCAGGGAATGCGGGCCGGACAAACGGGCCGGATGCCACAAGATACTTCCGCTCTGAAGAGCCGCATTTCCACGAGGCTGAGTTTGTTCCTTCAACCCACTGTGCCAGTCACTCTTGGAACGCGGTGGCGTAGTCACTCTGACAGAACAAGATCTGTCCGCTTGTTCTTCCAGGCTCAAGCGCCCCAGCGCACGATGTGTTCCAAAAATTTCACCAAAAATAGCAAGCAAGTAACAGGCGGCGGCGTCGAGGGGCTGCTTCGACCGCGGTGAGTACACAGGTGACTTGAACCTGGGGGGCAAGCCGACTAATTTTCAATGGATCGGGCAGAAATTCTTGCTTCTGTGCTGTTCCCAGGACGCCGGTGGTTGGGTTGGAATGTGGACTTAAGCAACCGGATTCGAGCAATGGCAAGGTGAGAACGGGTGTGACATACGCTGACCTAGGAAAAGGACCTCGCGGATACATTTACAGCTCATACTGACATGGTGGTTTCAGTCGATCTTTCTCTCGATTTGACCGTCGCCAGCCCTTACTTGTTTCTTCACCACTGCGTTCATCGACAAGACTTTGTCGCTGCGCTCCCCTGCGCCTTGCTAGGGACTGTTCCCAAGGAACTTGGAGGTAGGTGGTCATTCACATTTTCATAGGACGATAATACACTTTCAACAGCTTCGTCGGGAGAGCAGTCCCAGAAAGGACAAATTCACCCTGATGAAAGGGCTCGTTGGTGAGTTCTTTCCGTAATTTCCGTTCATTAATATGAGTATGAGTAAAGCTCTGCGTCAGAGATGACTCAACACGAGATCAAAGATACGGATTCCAGGAAGGTCAATTATGATAGCAGTTTTCCCTGTCGACTTTCGTAAAGTTCTAACTTCTTCAGGATAACAATGTTTGCTCCTTCGCGGACAGGGGTCAAACTCCAACGTTTTACTGCATCACGTTCTTCACTCTCACGCAGGAGTAATGCTGGTCGCTTTGTGCGAGTCCGTACGGAGATCGACTCAGCCATTAGAAACCCAGCAGCTGGGAAGCAAGTCAGATCTTTAAGCCGGCCCCAATAGGCACTTCAGACTCCTGAGTTGGTACCCAAGAGGTTCAAGGACTTGCAAGCCAAGGTAATGTCCGGTCCCTTTGGCCTGACTGGATGGCTCAGGCAGGGCGATAATCCCGACAGCATAGTGTGTATAGGGAGGTCACGGGTCGCTGTCTTTCGCAGGATCCGTGCCAAAAGGATTTTTTTTCTGATAAAAATCCCTATAATATTAACTGTAAGTTTATGAGGACCCTCCCACTTCTTAGAAGGCCCATTCACTGTTCCGACGATCATGCAATGGTTCTCCATCTAAAGGTGCATGATCTCCACCTGTTCGGCCTAAGTCCGTCGGCGGAGGACACAATAGGTTGGTACCTGCGACGAATTCATAATTAATCGACGCAGGTACTCGACGCAGCCAAAGAAACATTGACTCTCGCAGATGCGTCACAAACTGCGTTATCGATCCTCCAGCCTCCAGGAAGTCGTCGAGTTTGGTGCGGAAGCGGTGAACATCAAGACATTCGTTCTTTCGGGAACCCTCCGTGTCATTCTGGGAGTTGGTGGCGATGATGCCCTGCCTCTTTCAGTTGTCATTGAAGGATTCAATTGTGGGCAAGTCGTTCGAAATCCGAGCCGACTTTGATGTTAGGGAGCCCGTGGCATTCATCACGGCGATCTTCAAACGGGCGAGTTGATGATAGACATGGCAACTCACGTACTAAACAACCTTTTCACAAGAATTTGGGATAAGGTCGCCGACGATAGTTTCACCGTGCTGGAAGCTTTGATGGCGCTAGGAAGTTAATTCCTTACTGCAATGTTCTCAAGATACTCGCGCATAAGTCCGAATCCCTGTCAATTGACATGCCTCCACGGTGGGCAGTTTAGCGGCACTCCGATAGTTCCCTACTCCGCAGTGACTAGATCAGAGACACAGGAAGCCAGAGTCAGTTCGATGGCGCGCCTGAGGCACGAGAGAACTTGCAGACATAACAGACCCTGAGGGCATCACGCATGAGGGGCAAGGGAGAGTTTTTTGCGCCCTGGTAGAGAACGTCTACAGATTTGGAGCGGGCTAAAAACCGACGAGCAAGTTCGATGCTATCTCGGCCCTTCACATCGCATCAACAATCGAGATGGGATTGATGTAAATTGCATCACTCTAACTTGAGAACGTAGCTCTTGGTGCGATTCACACCGTGCCATTGCAAAGGATGACACACCTACAGGTTTCTTGCAATGTTTCTCAAGGGCGACGTCAATGTTGATGTTATTAGCCGCACGGCCGGCGTCATGCCACGTCGGTGTCGTAAGCAATCCGAGTGGCTGTGTGCCGCCCGCACTATGGTTTGATCGGAAGTCGCGCCTTTTGAGTGTCAGGCCACGTCACGCACAAGCCGACTCGGAGTTTGATCTTTGTTGACTATAAGTTGTTTCCAACCTTTCTCGAACCTCCAGCACTGCTTCCCTCGGCTCGACGACAGCTGTTGGAGCCTCGCCAAGAACGACAACCTCGAAGGCTGGCATCATGACAGGTAGCTTGCACTGCTGTCCGAACTACTCAGGCCGCCAATCAGCAGGCTGGACTGCCGAGCGTAAAGTAACGTACTCATTCGACGGCACTTTGCGAGTCTCCCATTGGCCAAAAAACCCATAAGCGACTCTAAAAAAGGGTAGGCGACGCTTAGCCAACAGCTTGCTCATCGAGCGCTTGTGGTTCGCAGATAGGCTGCAGGCTAGACGTTTCTCGTTTAGCTCCAGCTCCACCTTGGGGGTTTCTATCTAGCTTCACAGTTCAAACTAAAAAATTTACTGGAGCCTCGTGGTCTGGAATGCTGGTGTATCTTCACTCCGAGTCAGAGTGAGAGTGGTCACCGCCTCCCTCTGATATATATGATAATTGAACCGAATGCTGTGGAGAGGGTGGTTCTATTCCATTTGGCCGCATCACTTACATACGCGCGCCGTTGCGCACTCGCCATTGAAATTAGCCTACGCGACTAGGTAACATTTTGATTCGAGCTGATTTGACAGATAGGCTACGCTGGCATATCCATTCGATTTCCCCATGGGTCTTTCTGGTGCACAGACACCTTGGAAGAAACGTATAAATACGCCCTGTTGACTGCCTCATGTCCTCACTCTCTTCTATCTTCTCAAACCCGGTAAAGATGCAATTCTCTCTCTTCTCTCTTCTCTCTAGCCTGGCTGCAATTGCCACAGTCAGCGCCTTCCCTGTCGCCGAAGGGAAGCCCGACGTTACCTGCTGCGTGACAGTGAGTCTGCGCTTGAGTTCCGCAACTGATGCATGCTCAATCTTGATGTGATAGCCTGGTGTGCCATCGGGCTGCTTGGCTTGTTTCAATGAGGACGTCTCCTTGTCCACGAGGCAGTTCAAATCCGCATACGAGCTCGCCCAAAAGCATCCGGATCAGTTCCTGTCTCAATACGTCTTCCTAAACCTCATCGTGGATGAGTTCAGATATGGACAAGGGTATGGCGGAAACGTTCAAGGCTCGAACATGATCTCGCAGTATATCACTGAGCCCGCCGGTAACACAAAGTTGGCGATTCATGTCAACAGTGTTGTCACGGCCTCTGGCTTGCAGAACAATGCAATGACAATCCACGTCGAGAAGTTCCACCTCACTGCGCGCTCCGTCGCGACCCAGCAAACCATCGACTCCCACGGTCCGTCGACCATCACAGCTTCGAAGAGCATCCACATAGGCGTCAACCAGCAAAGCTGGGGGCCACCAGCCAATGCGCAAAATCTGCAGCACGAGATCGGTGCTGATCCGGTACAAGCGCTTCAGAACCTGGGTTACAATACCGCACATGTGGTTAGCTTGACGAAGGACTTCAAGACCAAGGTAGAACTCCGCATTCATCAGGTTCTTGGAGGAAACGTGGCGGTCTACTGGACAGGAGACAAGTCTTTCCCTTAGACTAGGTAGTGATAGTTCATCTTCTACTAGAACCTTCTTCGCTCGTCACGCCGTTCTGAAAGTCTGACCACATCATATTTATTTCGAACGTACTAGCTTCTTTCCGACTGTACATGTTCTCGCAGAAATGTGAATCGTACTGTCCTCAGTCAGTCCGTTGAAACTTCGTCAGAACATGCACTCTGGGTCATTGCCAAGGTAGTTGACTTCGACCTACAAGTGGGAACAGCAAAAACGATCATGAAATGAGGGTTATTAACAGTGTGTCGTCGAGACTTCGACGGCCCGAGTCAGCGTTAACTATCCATCATTACCTAACATCTCGGGATGCATTAGCTATCAAGCAACCACCGACCGTATAATCATCGCGAAGCCACGGTGAACCACCAAAGCCAATTGACTTGGGGGGGAAGCTGCTAGTGCAGCCCACTGGCTGTCGCACACGTTCATGAGCAAATGAAGACTTGCCAATGAGAGGAAAGTAGACTCCTGAGTCCTGACTCGTAGTACTACGGCCTAGACCGCTGATGACATAATCATCATCGCGACGATCGTCTCAGGAAAGAACTACAGCCATTGTCTTCTCCCGTCGACTCCGATCATCATGAATTCGACAATCTCCTCACTCCGAGAAGAAGACGGCTTTCGAACTTGCAAATGTTCTCTGAGCCACTCGTTCTCAACTCGAAGGAAGCCATATTGGGTAACTTTGGAAAAGTGTTGAAACGCAATCAACTATCTTCGCCTTATTGGTACGATTGTCTCTAACCGAGTGGCATCCCCTGGAGCTTGGGCCTCTGAACGTGATTGCTTTCTGAATTAGCCTTACAGGGCTACTGCTCTTGTGGCTGTGAAAAGTGCTCCAACGCAATCATCCTTTCAATGACCGTGGTGTAGACGATATAAATTGCGCGCTTTGGTGGACGGGATGTTCGTCCCCAGCGCCTCCATTCCGTTCATTGAACGCCCACACACTACCCCTACTGTGCCTCTTCAGTTGCACCCGTCGTAGCCGTACTCTCTCGCCTTCACCAGCCTAACGTTATGCCAAGACTTCGGAAATCCGTGAGTCCTTCGTGATTATGCACACATGTGACTTAATCTCTTGTCCAGACGCCGGTAGCCTGTAAAGTATGCAACCGGATGATCAACCGCTCGTCCGATATGGCTCGTCATCTTGACACTCATTCCCCGGACAAGGAAAAGAAGTACGTTTGTTCTCCATGAACATTCCCTTGCGACATATTGCTGATGCCCCGGTAGAAAGATTCCTTGTACATGGCCTGGTTGCACCTTTCGGACGTTACAAAAGTCTAACATGAACATTCATATGAATAGACAGTGCGTATACGGTGGATGAAGGAGTACACACCTTGCTCACCCATTTGATAGTCGTCGTTTGTTTCCCTACAAGTGCCTCGTCCCAGGATGTGGGTTCAAGTCTGCAGACCCCGCATCCTTGAATCGACACGAGACACGAAGACATGGTTATCCACGTAGGAGAACTTCTAGAAGAGGAACTCCTCCTATTACCCCGGAAACTACGTGCTGGGACAGAAGCACGTCGACAGAGTCCACGATCCCAGGAAGCCACCTGTCCTCCTCCCACGTATGTATCGACCATTACGTCGAAGAGGAAAGTAGGAACATGTTGCCGGCTTACAACAGCGAGCTCGTCGTCAAACATGCTCAGGGTCTTGACGCACTCTTCGCCTCAACATCTGGTCTTGATCCTGCGTATTTCACCTCCAACTTCGGAATGCCAGTGTGCGCACCAGAGGTGCCCGTGGCAATCCATTCGCACCTGTTCAAGTCAATTCCCGAGCAGAATGACGACCACACCTTCGAAGGTTCCCAGACCATCAATAATGGTGTATTTGGCGACTGTACTATGCCATTCAGCGACTGGTTGCCCCAGGTTGGACCACTATGCGATGGGCCCTCCCACATGGCACAGTACGCATTAAACAATCCTAATTCCACTACAAGTGCAACCTTTCCTGCATATTCCAACGTGGATGATTGCTCTACACCCGCATCTCTCCTTCCGCTTTCCCGTGCGATCGACGGCCTGCGTATGCCTACAGCCTCCCTTCTCCCATCTTACGAGCCGAAATGCAGCATCAATAATTCCTTTTCTCCGACACCCGCATGCTGGTCTCTCCCCGGACATGAGCAGCAGAGCACATCTTCGAGTTGCGCATATGACGGCTTCGAGAGTTCAGCTGCGTTTTTCGATGACCACTTCAACTTTTCCCAGCCCAACATATTTGCTACTAGTACACCAGATTTGGGTATGGGTTTGTACCCTCCTCAACCGCGGGCTACATACCCCGGGACCGTTTTCCCCGTCGAACTGGATTACCCGAAGAGTAGCTTTTATCCAGCCACCACTGATACCAGTTTCAGGGACGTGACGAGTATCGACTTCGGGTTGCAAGAACTTCGCCAGTGGTAGAACTCATGTTCCACCCATACTTGCCTTTTGTCGTATCTTCTCCTTTCCGATTGTCTAACTTGGATACTCGCATTTGTATTGATACCCAAACGCATGCATCCCATCTCACACTCCCACATCATGATCATTGCGCCACCCTTATTTCCCAATCAACATAAGACACATCAGCATTCATTCGTATACATGTCGCACATAGGTGCAAGCAGGGCATGGTGTTCCCGTCATCGTTGTGTGTAGGCTCTTTAGTTCTGTAGCACTCACGCTCAATAGAATAGGGAATGTGTTCTAGGTCCTGAATTTACACGACGTGGAACAGAGAGATACATAAGACACGTTCTTTCCAGTCTAAATCCCAAGCGGCACGGGACTAGACTGAGGATATTCCCTCCAATCAGACCTTTCCGACCGTTGCGACTTGGCATTCCGTTATTTGAACGATGCGGGTAAAGCGGGTAAGTGGCAAAGGCAGAGACAGCTGCACATCGGAGACTCATTTCTCGTGCAAACGACATTGTTATTTCTTCATACATTTTCCTCGTCCTGGATAAATATTAGTTAGTTTATGTTCATCGACAGGTGAGCAGACTCACCGACACCAACTTACTCCATCTAGGTCTCGGTCTCGGTCTCCGACCCCATGTCCTCATCCGACTCGTCCGGGTACCACGGATCTTCCCAATCGAAATACCATTTCGGTCGCATGGACTCATCCAGTCGAAGTGCTTGCTGTACCATTTGAATGACTTCCTCTTCTTCTTCTTCAACGAGCATCCGCTCGTACATGTTGAAGTTGTTATAGAGTACGAGGATCATGCCGCAGTCGGCTGTGGCCTTGAACGGCCAGTGAAGCGCGAGTTTGTACCTCACATGTCGCGATAAGTGTTTCATTGCCCTTGTGATGTCGGGAATGCGGGGATTGCGAACCATTAACCCCTGCCTGACTGTGTACTCCAAGATGAAATCAGCATCGATAGGGATTGCGAAGTGGACCAAGGGAGGGTTGTTGTTGTCCTCCGTGACGTGATACTCGTCCGGAAGTTGGGTCATGGGACACCGAGGGGCCCAGAGCCGGAGATACTCCTACATGGAAAGCGTCAATGCTTGGACTAAACGGTGTACAAACGAACCGCAGAATACAAACAGGATCATATGTTCGTTCGCCACATACATAGCCAGTTGGTTTGGTAGACATTATAGGCTGGCGAATTCCGAGTCTCTGAACTTGAAGTGGCAGCTGTAGTCTGAGTGGAATTGATCTGCGCTGGCTTTGCTGCTTTACATACTGAACGAAGCACAATCACGTGATCATCGTTGAGTAATTGATCCACGGTGGAGATGGCGGAGTTTCGCAAGATCGACCACCCCGGTTTACTTACTGCCGGAAAGCACGACATGTAACGAGACTCCCGGTGGACCTGTTGGGCTCAAACACCAACTAGGCTATTTCTAGAAGACAAAGGAAATAGTGGTGGACGATATTGCCCGTCAACGCAGGTAAGGGTGTGCTACCAGTGCAGCGAGAACATGACTCCCAGTGAGCCATTACCACCTAGTGACCCACAATCAAAGGTGGAATGACCACCTGTATCTCCACTTAGACGATTTTTCCATTATTGAAACACAATAATAATGCTCTTTGTGCGACGTAGTATATATGGTTGTCGGTGGGTCCAAACGTCTCACTCTCAAACTTCTGCGACGTACTTTGCTCCCTCTATTGCTATGTCGTCTTCAGATTCTCTGCCAGTGGTGAGTCGGTAGCATTATGAGTATTTATTTCAGGGTCATACTCGCTCGTAGATTGGATTCTACTCCCTGAAGGAGTCATTCGGTCACCTTCGTGCACTATTGAGTTATGCATCCAACAATGCAAGCAACGAAAGCTCAATATATGGAGCAGTGGCCTTCATTCTCTCCCTCTTTTGTACGAGCGCAACAGTCGCGGCTGAGAATTTCAACGACCTCTACTTGGGATCATTTCCGCAAAAAGATCTCAAGATGCCTACACCCAGCGGGAAGAAGTTTCGTGTACCAGACTTCGCCGTACTCGTTGTACAGTCTGGCTTTGATAAGCGATCAGCAACTGGAAAGATTAAGGATACAGGTGTATTACTCTGGGAGGTGAAAGCCAGTCTCTCTAAGGAACCATTTCCTTTGTGCGGAGAAAAAAGAGGCAAGCTTCCGAATATCCTCGAAGATTTCGTGCAACATTTCCCCCAAATTACGACGCAAGTTATATACGCCAGGGCCAAATTCCACCAGAAGCGGATATATGTGCTGCTGAGCATCGATATGTGGTTTCTCCTCCTCCACTTCCCAGATGATCACCTTCCCCTGTCTTCGAATCCCCGAGGCAATCAAGTTGCAGATTTTACCAAGTTTAGCCGCCATATCGTTGTACCACCGGCGCCCATCGTCAATGAAAACTGCACAGCTTTTTCCCCCGAATTTCTCTATGCGATGGAGTTGTCAGTTCAAGGCCTGCCTGACGTGACTGTAACACCCCATGGGTCCTTCCGGGCCCCAGAAGGAATAGCGAAATGCGTCTCTTCAGAGGTACAGAACAGTTTCGTATCGCCGTTTGATTATGAAGTGATTTTTCTTTGTAGTTGAAAAAGCATCAACTTTCTGAAAAGCTAGATGCGATAGCACGATATTTGGAAGTTGACAATAGGGTTGCCTGGGGCGAAGACTCGGACGAACGGTCGTCAGTTTCTGAAGACACTGGCTCGGAGTTCAAAGAGCGAAAGTACCGCTTCGCTGCAGTTCCTGCCAAGGCGAGCCCAGTCCAAACGCGTTCCAAGACTCGCGCAGCAGCCGCCAAAGCTTCCACTCAGGCAGGAACTTCTAATGTAATCATTTTCCTGTTGTACCTTGCATGAAACATGGTCTGACGCTGAACAAGGTTGCAAATCGATCCAAATCATCGCAGGCAGAGACATCCCCGGATTCCACTGATTGTAAGTGATGCTCTGTTATTGATCTGCATGCAGAAAAATACTCATAAACATCGCAAGGCAGCGACTTGGAAGAAGGCGATCGGAAATGAGAAGTTCTGGGCATGAATGAATACAAGTAGAGACTTTCCTGTTGCACGATAATCAATAATCACTCATTAATATTCGCTGACCCCGCGAGTCTGAGTTCTAGCCTGTGGTTAGTGCGATCTAAAAAATCAGATATTGGTGATGTGGCTAAGCAAACACTGATTGTAGTTCCCTAACTTATCGTGCAGAGTCTTCAGACGGTGACTGCTGAAGATAATTCGTCACAGGAGGCAATGACTGGTCCTTAGTCGTTCTCTGGGATGGAATATGGCGCTGAGGTCTGATCAACCTATGAGGTCTGTGCAGGTAACCCATGTCCAAAACTTTGTATTGTCTGGTGTTACCTATACCTTCTAAGAAGACCGTTTTCTTTGTGACACCCACGCTGCCCAGCTGACCCTCCCTTGACCAGCGCAGTAGACTACTTTCCATCAGGTTAGCCGCCGATTAACAAGATACCGATTGGAGAGTGGTTCAGGTGACCCACACTTACCTTCTTTTCCTTCTCCTTTCCGATTGTCTAACTTAGATACCCACATTTGTATTTATACCCAAACGCATGGATCCCATCTCACACTGGCACATCATGATCATTGCATCACCTTTGTTTCCAAATCAACTTCACATTACTGTAAGACACATCAATATTCATTCATATACATATTGCACATAGGTGCGAGCAGGGCACGGTGTTCCCGTCACCGTTGTGTGCAAACTCTTTAGTACTGTAGCACTCGTGCTACGATCTAGATCCTGAATTTGCATGATGCGGAACAAAGATACATAAGACATGGTCTTTCCGGTCTAAGTCCCAAGCGGCACGGGACTAGACTGAAGACACTACATCCAATCAGACCTTTCCGACCGTTGCAATTTGGCATCCCGTTAAGTGAACGACGCGGGTAAGTGGCAAAGGCAGAGACAGATGCACATCGGAGATTCATTTCTCGTGGAAATGATATCGTTATTTCTTTATGCATTTTCCTCGTTCCGGATAAATTTTATGTTCATCGACACAAAGTAAACAGACTCACTGACACTGACTTGCTCCGTCTCGGTCTCGGTCTCGGTCTCCGACCCCACGTCCTCATCCGACTCGTCCGGGCGCCACGGATCTTCCCAGTCGAAATACCATTTCGGTCGCATGGACTCATCCAGTCGAAGTGCTTGCTGTACCATTTGAATGACTTCCTCTTCCTCTTCTTCAACGAGCATCCTCTCGTACATGTTGAAGTTGTTATAGAGCACGAGGATCATGCCACAGTCGGCTGTGGCCTTGAACGGCCAGTGAAGCTCAAGTTTATACCTCACGTGTCGTGATAAGCGTTTCATTGCCTTTGCGATGTCGGGAATGCGGCGGGTGTTGCGAAGCATTAAATTCTTCCTGGTTGCATACTCCAAGATGAAATCGACATCAATAGGGATGGCGAAGTGGACCAAGGGAGGGTTATTGTTGTCCTCGGTGACGCGATACTCGTCCGGAAGTTGGGTCATGGGACACCGAGGGGCCCAGAGCCGGAAATACTCCTGCTGCGAGTCCTGCATGAAAACATCAACGCTAAGTAACTTATAAATAGAAGCGCAGAACACACAGGATCATATATTCGTTCGCTACATACATAGCCGGTTGGTTGAGTAGACATTATAGGATAGCGAGTTCTCTGAACTTGAAGCTTGAAGTGGCGGTTGTAATGGAATCTGCCGCGCTGAAGGGCTTTACACACATGGACGAAGCACAATCACGTGATGGTCTTTCGCCGCCGTTGAACTTGGAAATCACCTAGTCGAGTCGATACCCATAGGGGTAATCTAGCGCGGGCGAGGGTATTTGCTAGTCACAGACCACAGACTCTGGTGAGGATCACGATGTATGCTTCTGGACGAGTTTCGTTGAAGACAAATAAAGATGACTAACATGTCTTGTTCGACGACCACCTTTTTTCCTGTACTTCAAACAGGGAAATGGTGACTCACAGGTCCTGGGTGCGCAAGAACAAATCAGGGACCTTCGATGGAGACGGGCTACTGCCCACCAACTTGTAGGAAGATCACGTCCGACAGCGGCCGCGGCGGATGGGACACATCTTCGCAGACGGTTACTACCACGTTACTCGTACGTACCATAATTTTCTGGAATCAATTCGATGGTAAGTTTCTCTCGCTTCGTACTTGAGTGAAAACGTTAATATTGTGACTCGAACTTCCCTCTGAGAGGCAGTACTATTAAACTGCCGACATAAGCACAATGATCGTTCGGGCTCAATAGTCTCAGAAGGAAGCAACGGACGACAAGTTGGTCTTTTCCCCTCATCCTTGGAAGTACTCACTTTCATCATCATACAACTCCCCCCTTCTCTGAAACGAAGACAATCCGTGGACTTTCGCGATGAGGCATTGATTATTACGTGAAAAAATGTGGAGGCGCAATCAACTATCGTCGCCATATTGGTACGATCGTGACTAATTAAGCGCTCAAAGGGCTACGCGGGTGGCACTCCCTGAAGGTCGGACCTCTTGAGATGATTGCTTTCTGAAAGTTAACCTTACAGGGCTAAACCTCGTGGCTGTGAAAAGTTGCTCCGACGCAATCACACCCTTCAATGGTCACGATGTGGACCCCCTAATACTATAAATTGCCGCGTGGAAGGATGAGTATGTTCGTCTTCACTGCCTCTTCCCCTCGTGCACTTCTACTCTATCACCCCGTTCCTTTTTCTATATCCTCTTCAACTCGCCGCCATGGGTAAACGAAAGAAGGAGGTATGTCGTCGGTCAGTGTCGTATGCAATCGTCATTCACACACATTGATCAGGGCAAAGTCCGCTGCCCAATTTGTCCAAAGCTGCTCAGTGCAAACACTGATATGAATCGTCATCTCCAGACCCATGACAAGGCACAATTGTAAGCCTACTATCCAAGGATATTATTTTGCGACATAGTCCTGAATGGCTCCGGTAGCATGATTCGTTGCCCATGGCCCCGCTGTGACCATGCAACACTCCAAAAATCGAATATGAGATTTCACATGATTAGACAGTGCGTGTGCCACAGGTTTGTCAATCAACGCCTCGCTCACCCATCGGATAGTCGAAATTTACGTCCCTACGAGTGCAAAGTCTCGGGGTGTGAATACAAGTCGGCTGACCCTGCTACTTTAATTAGACACGAGACTCGAGTGCATCGCATTCCGCCTAGAAGAAGTGCTGGAAATGAAACTCCCAGTGCTCCAAGGACCACACGTCGACGTCAACGGGTTTCACCTTATACAATTCCCGAAGAACATGCGTCTTCGTCTCATCTACACATCGAAGATCGCGCAGAAGAGGCCTACGCTGGCGCGTCCACGGAATATGACACCGAGGTTATTGCACAGGGCAACAACGCATGCCTACACTCGACCTCCTTCCCAGTCCATGATTCCCCCTCTTCCGGCTCGGGAACGTTCAGTCCAACAGACCCGCCTATGGATGAGCACCTTCACCCGCTTGGATCCCAACAAGATGTCCGTTACGCGGCCCCACAGCCCATCAGGCCTCCGGCTGTGTTCAGTGACTCGTTCAATAACCCGCTACCACCGGATTCTTCTGCATACAACCCTCCTCCCCTTCCTTTCCCTTTGGTTCCTCAAGGCGCCCAAGCTGCCACAGTCTCCACGCTGCCATCTTTTTCTCCGCGTCAGGAGGACATGGAAAATTCATTCGGCTTCCCCATCCCCACGGGTCACCGCGCTGTTCAAGACCCCAGTGTGCCCGCGCCCGAATCCTTCTCCCCTGCTCTGTACAACATGGAGAATTCACCTATCCTGCCCATGCCGATGTGGCATCCCAGTGCCACAGATGTCACAGTACTCTCCCCAGCGTCTCTTCCATCGGAATTGTACAGCGTGGCACACAACCTCCCTCATTCGATGCCACAGTACGATGTCCAAGCCACATCCTTCCCCGCTTCTGGATCTCGCTTCCCTGGGTCATACGAGGTCACTGGCAACAATGCCTATTTTCCCGCGCAGACGTACACCATGCCCTCGTACGGGGTGCAGTCCACACCCCCGACTTACGCCTATGATGGCTATGCCAGCACAATGGTACCCTTCGGGGGCCCACAGTTTGGGTTCTCCAACGCGGTCCCTACGTCTAACATGGGCATGGGGGGTATCAACATGGATGGATACCCTCAGCCTGTCTTGAACAATGAGCAGACGTCCTCCGCTCAGGGTGCCGCCAACAACGCGTTTGTCCAGCAGGCGTCGCAACCGTACTTTGCACGCACGTTTGGTGACGCGTCGACAAGCGGCAGCGATTTCGGGATGCAGGGCTTCAATATGTAATTGCCCTCCAGGTTGCCGCGGTTATTCAGCTTCAATTACTTTCTCCATCTCCGTTTCTCCCGACACAGCGTCCAACCCACCCCTCTCTACAACATGATCAATGACGTCCATCAAGGTTTTCACTCTTGTTCTCCCCCAAATACGGCGCCGACGACGTATCTGCGTTCCACACCGGCATACTGGACCCACCTGGCCGTATATCCTCCAGGCACACTCATACCTTACTTTTCTTTTCTGCATGACCCTTTTACGACTGTTCACGTTGACATGGCTTTCTATCTCATTCAGATCTGCACCGTTTTCACGCTCGGAACAACGTTCACGCTATTTTTTTATACCTACTTATCCATCGTTGTCTCGCAATGCTTACATCCACTGTGACTGGCTTGTTATCTCTCAACGGCTATCTAGTTTTCTTTTCTTTTCTTTCCTTTTCCACGTCGATCGCCTTGCTATTTTATATCGTCATCCATGTATATCGTCACAAGCTAGATAAAGTCGTATATGTCGTCAAGGAAACCTCATTCAATGCATGTCGTGTTTACATCCGGTTCGCGCATCGTCCGAGCGACCTACATGCGTGCTTCGCTTAAGTGGCATGAACATCCGAACATGGAGCATCTCTGCGAATCGACACAGATCGTCACTTCCTCCGCGATCCGGTCATTGATCGGATCGTACGTCTTGTCATTACAGATCCCCCTCGGTCCACCATGTGTAGCGTCTCGTGGATCGGACCCGATCTCGGCCTGTGACACCCTGCTATACTCGCCAAGTAGTGCGATCGAACGCGCACAAAGCCAACTGAAATACGATACCTACCTAGCAGATCGAATCTAGAGTCACGATCCAGCCATACTATGTACACATCGCCGATGCAGTTCTACCCGAGTGTCTAGATGCGTGTGCACAATCCCATAACCCAAAGAAAGACACGAACCAGGAGAATAAAACGTCCTCGCTCCCTACCAAATGTTCTAGAGATGGTCCATATGCATATGTATACTTGTACTTGCGTTGTACGCGAGCGACGCGGTGTGATCACTTGCCGATCAGGAGCAGCCCGACCATGACACTCACGATCGTGATCGGTGGTGTGAGGACGAGGTAGGCCCAGAAGACGGTACGCGAGAGGAGGCGCTCAAAGGGCGAAAATTCCTCTGCGTCGCCGGTCTTTGGCGCGGCCTTGGAGCGTTGGGAGATCTGCAGGGGTGTGAGCAAAAACGGGCGAGAGGGGAGGTGGACAGACCTGGGCGAGCGTCAACGCGGGGGGACTCGCGACCAGGAGCATGCTCGAGACGAGGAACACCGGGCTGTCGGTCGAATCAACTCGGGACGAGAAAAGGAACAGGAGATATGGACGTACTCTTCAAAAACCTCGCCGCCCCATCCGAGCTGACTGATGAGCACAAACAGCGGGGTGACGACGGCGGGGACGACGACCATCCGTGCGAGGAGGGTGACAACCACCGTCAACGTCTCCCCCGGTGGATTGGTTTTGCGCGCAGGCGTCGGATCCGACGGGGGTGACGGCGAGGAGGGTGACGACCGCGCACGCCTATTGGCCACGTCCATTTGCGATCGTGATCGCGATTGGACGCCGTGCTCGACCTCGGCTTCGGCATGCGTTGCCAACAACCCGGGTTCCACGTCGTCCGCAACGCCCTCTTGGGTGCCGGCGCGGCGCTTCGCCCGCGCAGATTCCCGACGCGGATGTAACCGTCCCATCAGCACGTCCCCAAAGGCGCCGATCATCGAGGAGAGCGAGGTCGTCGAAGAGTCCCGCGAGTCCGTGACGGTTGTGATGTGTTGCGGCACGTGGAGGGTCGCGTGGCGTTTTTCGGCACCCTTGCCTTTGCTCTTGGCGTTGGCTTGGCCGGGTTTGCCCTCGGCCGGATCCTTGTGCTTGGTCTTCTGCTTGGACTCGCCGTCCCAGAACCATCCGCCGAGGACAAGGAGGGTCAGAGGGACGCTGCACCCGCCTGCGCTTTGCAAGGCGCCGGTGAAGGGGATCATTTCGTTTGATTTGAGTAACCGTTGGATGGGCGGTATGAGTACGCAAAAGAGGGCGAAAAGGGATGCGATGAGGGGCGGCGAGAGGGACGTGAGTGTGGTGAGGAGCCGTTTGAAGATGGATGGGTCTGCGGGGCGCTCCCAGCGTGGCGTGGACCCAGACGGGGGCGTCGACGAGGGCGGCACGGGGGTGGGTGCATGGTCCTCGACTTCCGTGGAGAACCCCGTGTCGAGGAGTTCGGAACGGAGTGCGATGGTGTCTTCGGAGTCGCCTTCAGTAGCCTCGAACTCGTCCGAGTCCTCGTTCCCGGACTGATCGCCGAGGGAAGTCGGCACGGCGGGGAGGTGTGAGTAAGGATGGGTGTGGGGGTGAGAATAGCGACGGGTGTAAAGAGCGCGTGTACGCCACACACGTTGGTGGCGTGGGGCGATGTGAGCTTCTGTTTCATAATCGACGAGGGGCGCAGCGGAAGAAGTATCGAGAGTGACGTGAGCGGGCGGAGGGATGTCGTCGGCATCGCGGTAAGTGGATGGTGGGGGGGAGTCGGGTTCGTCTGCCTGGGAGAGAAGGCGCACGCCGTAGGACCAGCGGAGCTGGAAGCGAATTATGCCAAGACCCGGGAATCGATCGAGAAACTCACGATCATGCCAAGGGTACTAAAGAGGACGAGATAGGTGAGAGAGCGACCGAACATGGCGTCGATGGTGTCATCCGGGCCCCACTTTAGGAGCGGGACGGTGGTCACGAGGGATTGCATGAGTGCGACGGGGAGCGAATTTGAGTTCATGAACATGGATGCCGCGGTGGCGAAGTTTCTGGAAGGGGCTGAGGTGAGAGACGGGGAGGTGTGAATGGACATACACCTGTGAGCGTTTGAGACGACATGCGCGAGCGAGCCAGTGAGCAATGAGAGCGGATAAGCCTGTGAGGAAGACGAAGAAGATGGGAATGACCCATAGCTGACGTAGTTTGGCTGGGACAGGGTGAGCGTGGTATCGACGGCAGGGAGGAGACATGCCTGGAGAGAGAAAATAGGCGACTTTCGAGAAGAGGAGGGCGGGTGTAAAGAGAGCGATGTTGATGTGGTTGAGTGCCTGTGGCGGGTCAGTCACGGAGCCAGGGTTCAATGTGAAGCGTACCTTGGACGTGGGTTTGTCGACGATGCCTTTGAGGGAGAGCGTGAAACCGGCGAGACAGAGAAGAAAGACCTGCAAGATGGACTGGGAGGGATGAGCACGTGCGTTTCTTTTCTGCCGGGTCGTCTACCTGAAATACGGTGAAGAGAATGTGCTGGATTGGAACGGCCATCGTCACTGAAGGAGCATCGACGGACCGAATCTCCGACGTTCCCTCTTGGATCGCGTATCACGTGACATTCGCGTCCTGGATCTCAACCATGCCCGCCCCGACCATCTCCGTCCCAGAGGCGCTCCCAAAAATCTTTGATCAAGTCCAAAACACCTCCGCGAACCACCAAAAGAACATCGTCGCCCTACACAAACTTCACGTCGACGCAGCAGCCTTCACCGAACCAATACACGGCGGTCGCAGCATCAAACTCACCGGCGAACGCCAATTCGAAGACACCTTCATCGACCTTCTCTGTCGCGTCATCGCAGTAAAAAAGGGCGTCTCTCAGGCTGATCGCGTCGTCAAGTTCGTCGGCGCGTACATCCTCTATCTCAACTTGAGCGGTACGTCGGTTTGATCTCCGTACTGGGGTTCGTCATCATGGTCCGTAGCAAACCAAGCGACAAAGGAAGATGACGACGACGACGATACCACAGCTGCACGCTTCGTCGCTCGTCTGCTCAAGTTTCTCCTCAAGGGTTTCGTCGCAAAGGACAAGGTCGCTCGTTATCGCAGCGTACACCTACTCACAGAAATGGTCGCACATCTCGGTGAAATAGAGTATGCCCCTCTCTTGTCGCCATCACCTCCATTGACCGTCTTTTACAGCGAGGACGTGTACCACATCCTCAGAGCAGCCCTCATCGAGCGCATACACGACAAAGAAGCACCCATTCGCGTACAGGCAGCCGTCGCTCTCTCCAAACTATGCGGCTCAGAAGATCCCTCCGATGTACAAGACGACGAACTGACCGCCGTCGATGTCCTTCTCGACACCCTCTCTTGTGATCCCGCCGCGTACGTCTCCCTTTCATCCCTCGCCACCCAACGCTAATACAACCCAACAGCGAAGTCCGACGCGCCGCCCTCCTCAACATTCCCATCGCAAAGCACACCCTCGACGCCATCCTCGCTCGTTCACGCGACACAGACACCGTCATGCGTCGACTCGTCTATTCCACCATTCTCGAAAAGAACTGCATCACCCCGGACGGCGCCGCCATGGGCCCGCTCCATCCACGCGTACTCTCTATCGCACAAAGAGAACTCATCGTCCGTAACGGGCTTGGCGACCGCGAGCCTGCCGTCCGCTCCGCTGCAGCGTCGCTCCTCGGTGCCTGGGTCGATGTCGTAAGGGGGTCGACCAAAACCGAGCAGGATGCTAATCTCATGGACGATGTGTTAGCATTCCTCGGCTTGTTCGACCTCAGCGAGAACACCGTCGCAGAGGACGCCCTGCTCAGCATATTCACCACCCGCGTCGACATTCTGGACCAGCTCGAGTTCAAAGGTGCGTATATGTGCCCCTGTGTAGTTTTGACACGCACTGACGCGACGGAGAAAGACGCCTTTTGGGAGGCACTCACCCCCGAAAGGGCGTTTTTGGCGCGCGTATACGTCCAACACTGCATCGCGACCGACGACCAAGTCAAACTGGAGGCGTCCCTCCCCGTCGTGACCCACCTCGCCTACCGAGTCCAAAACGTGTACAACAAGTATCAAGAAGATCTCGACGCCATCGCGCAGGAGCGTGCGCTACGCGAGCTCGATGCCAACGAACGACCCGACTACGATGCCGACGAGCGCCTTGACGATCTATTGATCGACGCCGAGTTTGTCATCGCCGAGATGCTCAAACTTGCGGTCAACCTCGACTATGCGGACGAAATTGGCCGACGCAAGATGTTTCAACTCGTGCGGGAGATGATATCACAGGAAGGACTTCCCGAGGCGTTGGTCGCGCGGTGTTTGGACGCGTTGAGGGTATTGTCGCCGAACGAGCGGGACCTGATTCGGGTCGTCGTCGAGGTCGTGCACGAATTGCGGGATGAACGTGAGGCCGAAGAAGGCGAGGGCGAAGACGATGCAAGTCCAAGTACCGCAACAGCGCCAAAGGCGCCCAAGCCTCCCAAGGAGCTCACGCCCGAGGAACAAGCGCGCGCAGACGCGCTCGATCTTCGCTGCTTGTCCCTTTGCACCGGGATGCTAGAGAGGGTGAACGGGGTGCGTTCATTTCTCTTCCCTGAGAACGCTCGCTCATACTGCGTGTGCAGACATTCGAAGAGAATTCGACGTTGGAAGGTATTTTGGGCGAGCTGATAGTACCAGCTGTCAAGCGCAAGGAGCTCGCACTCCGTGAAAAAGGCCTCGTGTGCCTCGGGCTGTGCTGTCTAATTGCACGCGTGAGTCTCCCCCAGCTTTTTTTCGACATGCGACACTCAACGGACGCCCATCACCAGCGGATGGCTCTCAACTCGTTCCAACTCTTTCTGTCTCAAGTGCAATCCGCTCCTGAAGTCCTCAAGACACGCGTATTACAGATCGTCTTCGACATGCTCATGGTTCACGAAATAGACTTTTTAGGTGCCAGGGCGACAGTCGGGGTGCGTCGCGTCCTTCATTTTTCTCTTTGATAGCCACGGACCCTAAACTCGCGTGCTAGAGTGAACGCATTGTCGAGTTCTTGTTGCACATCCTTAGTAATGAAGAGTCGGAAAAGGTGCAGGCCTTGTTGTGTGTTGGACTTGCCAAGCTCGTTTTGGCAGGTATGATTTCGGACGATCGGGTACGCGTGTCGTCCGCAACTTTGACGTCCCTAACTCTGCATCACAGGTGTTGAAGAGTCTTGTGGTCACGTATCTCTCGCCCGATACGGCTGAAAATCAAGAGCTGAGACAGTGTCTCGCGTATTTCTTTCCCGTGTACTGCTACTCATCGAGCGTGAACCAGCAGCGGATGCGCCAGGTATGTTGGTATGGCCGTCGATGCCCGATTCTTGGTTGATTCGCCGATAGATTTCAGTGCAGATATTTGAACAGCTCGCCGAGGCGACGCGTGATTTGGAGGACGATCAGGAGATGGTGATGCCTGCGCAGATCATTGGCATGTTTGTCGATTGGACAGATCCCCAAAAGGCCATGTGCGTTTTCGATTGGAACCCATGACAACTAAGTGTCGTTGACGCACGAACGTCGATCTAGCGAGGTACAGGGTCAGACGAAAGATGATGGGGTACACCTCGACTTGGCAGAAGATATCCTCAAAGCATTGTTCAAAGACGACATGCAAAGTGCGTCTCGTGTCTCTTGTGTGGGTAGAGAGTGCTGATGGCGATGGAACAGAGGAAGACAAGAAAGTGTTGTGTCAAGTTCTAGGACGGCTGCACCTCCCCGAGACGGTCGACGATGACAAGATCAAGACACTCAAGTTGCTGGTACACAACGTCTTCACGGTACGGCTCCAATATGCTCTCCATCCATGTCGCTTACAAGCGAGGAACACAGCGCCGACCGATACGAGACGTTTCTGCGCGCAACGCGCTGAGCAAGTTTGACACGGCGATCAGCAAGCGGTACGCAGAGAAGCTAGACGGGTTCAGCGAAGAAGAGTACCGCAAGCTTGAGCAGCTCGAGGCGCTGTTCAAGTTTTTGGACGACATCGTGCCGTTGGACGACGGCGAGGAATTTGAGATGCCGATGCGGACGACGCGTGGACGGAAGCGGTACGTGCGCGATGGGGTATCACACAGAGTGGGTTGCTGATGCGTGCGTGTGATAGGCGCTCGGACAGTGTGATGACGGCGACGACGGCGAGCAGCGTGCCGGAAGATGGTAGCGTCGGGTCGGGGAGAGACAAGGACAAGGGGAAACAAACCAAGTGCGTGTTGTCGATGTCGTCGATGGCCTATGTGTGGGGTGCTGAGGCGTTGCTAGACGGCGTCGGGTGTCGGGATCGGACGAGGATGAAGATGGGGAGGACGAGGACGAAGAACGGGCGACGCCTGCGCCAACGAGGACGCTTCCAAAGCGCGCTGCGTGCGTGGTTTTCTTGATATTTCTCTGGTGGAGGAGACTGATTGAGGAGTAGGTCGGCCAAAAAGGCAGTTCCTGCACAACAGATTGAGGACGACGAGGACGACGAAGAGGAGGAAGAGGAGGAAGAGGAAACGACGCCCGCACCTCGGCGGGTTGCGCGTGCGCGGTACGTTTCATTTCGCGTGGTGTTTTTCGCGAGGGTGAGTCTGACGAGGGATACAGGGCCCCTGAACCAGAACGTGCGTCAACGAGCGCCAACATGACGTTTGATTCGATCATGGATTCGGAGGAGGAAGAGGAGGAGGAAGAGGTGCTGTCGATCGTGGCGAGGGGGGGTACGAGTGAGTGAGATTTAGCTGCTGGTGTGGGCATCTTTTCTGTCGTGCTTTTGATTTGTTGATTTTTTTTTTCTTGTGGTGTACGAGTGATTGTACCGGTATGGCTGAATCGTTGCTTCCGATCCTGCGTGCAGGATTGTGACCAATTCATGATGAGCAGATAAATTTGATGCTTGCTGGACAAAGCATCGCGGAAACCTTACCAGAATAGCCAAGATTCTGGAATAAGCCTTGAGCTCAAACTTTGAACCCGCAACGTCTTCATCAGGTTCCTGGGGGTCATCCTCGTGGTGGTACCCATCTCCTTGTTTCTCTTCGCAGGCGCTCGGGCCGAGGGTCTTTACAGGTGTGTCACGAGGCGAGACGCAATCCTCGAGCATAGCACAGCCCGGACAGCCGGTCTCTTCCAAGAGTGTCTTCATTATCCATTCGGACCGATCGCGACCACTCTGATGCCATGCATGCGCTGGGATATCCGCGAATGGTTCTTCCTCAGGCGCAACCATGGGAGGGTGGTATCGGAGACTGCTTTGTCTCGTTGCAACAAAATTTCTGCAATCTCTTGTTCAAGTTCACCCTCGTATAATGACTGAGGACGCTGGTCGCGCAAGACAGGCGCTATCTGTAATTGAATACACTGGCAGAAAAGGAAGCTGGGAATCCAAATGATCGTTCAGTTTCTTTCGCTAACTCCACGAGCTGGCAGCAGTTCGTAGGGGGGAAAGAATATTTGAAAAGAACTGGATGTGTGTGAGACAAGTAATACGTTGACACGGAACCATCTCGAACACGCGCAAGACTATGGAGAGAAACACCGTCAAACCAACTTGCATAGCGAGCAACACCAGTTACATGAGTATCACCCACTGGCACGCCGTTTACGCCAACAATGTCATCGCAATACGACCAGCCTGATGATAGTGAGAGGTCATTATCAGCGGATAGTTGAACCATAGGACCACGCACCCACTCTACACAACCAGGGCACATGATCCACACCCGTTTGATTTCCAATTTTTGATACACCTGGGTCCCGGACACACCCAACCCTGGCAACCAGAGCACTGCGTTATCCCATTCTCTCCGGTCGATGATTCATGCGAGACATTGCGAGTATACTAACACCCCTCCCAGTCCATTTGATGCGCGCAGACACACGACCCTGTGTAGAATGCCCCTGTAATATACGCTGCAACGGCTCGCCTACGAAAGGTCCAATTGTGATCTTCGAGTGACTCCCTCGTTGTCCGTGGACTCGAAAAATAAATATGCTAGATAAGGATGTAACGCAGGGCGTTCAACGAAAAACGAATCCGACCGAGTCCCATAAACCGCGTCACAATATTTCCACGACGCTCATGCCTACGTCCCTCGCAAAAGTCGATCTTTTCGGCAAGGCTCGGACTCGGAATGACGATGTCCCGCTCCGCAGCGACGCGCTTGAATTCGCCGTTCAGTTGCTGCTGGAGCAACAGCGCATGGAACGGCTGTCGCAGACGCGCAACCAGCCGCAGCACTCGGGTGTAGTCGTCCATGAAAGGGTGTGAGAAGCTCTTGAGATGTCCATGCCCTCGTCGACCAGACACTATCCGTTAGCCCCCAATGGCCGATGGAGATCCTACGTCTGTGAGATGTACATATGTGGCTGAGGAGACTTCATACCACTTGTACATCATCTTGAGGGATTGGTTGAAGACAGTGCTGATCGTTTTATCGATGCAACAGGTATCGCTCCACGCCCAGCGATACCCGTCTCTGGCTGCCTCCTGGCAGACATTGCACAACTTGTCGTTTTGGAGCGAAGAGTGGAGCGACCAGATCGAACCGACTTGATGGACATCTTGGAATGAGTGCTCCTCGCGATTCCATACATGCAAAAGCGTCATGATCACGTATTGGACATACCACAAGTTCAATACGCCGTTTGTCCAACTCTTCCGTCATGGAGGAAAACAATGCTTTACATTGTGGCTCCGACTTGAAGATATGAGATCGTTCCAGTTCGTTACACAGACGACCACTTTTGAGATCAATAAGAACGAGTGGGCATGCCTTGAAGAACTTGAACTCGATGACGACCTCGTCGATGTTCTTTTGCAGTTCAGTGGGTGAAATGTACTTCTTGCCTAGTTCTGCACGATATCAGTTGCGGCGTCATTTTCAGCACAATAGAGTGACACTGACGATGTATCTCATGAGATTCTTTAATGAGTGAATACGTCTGTGGATCCGTTGGAGTTGGTGCTCATTCCGTCGTTCTCGTTCCCATTGACCCGCCATTCGTGCTCTCAGATGTAGTCCCTGTATCTGTAGCATGCCCCTCGTCGGTTTCAGGGGTTTCCTCGTAGAGGACGCACTGGGTACTTGATATGCTCTAGGATGACGAAAGTTAGTACATCTTATAAGAAGCTCGTGGTACCCCTGATGTAGGTCATGCGGAACGTGGTATTGGGGCAATAGACGGACTGGTATCAAGAACATCATGGTCGGTTCCTCTTGTGGGTGTGAATGACTCTCCACCCAGCATGAAAACTCTACTTCCCCTTGAAGCCATTACATGGCCAGACCTTGCACTCGGTGCAGGACCCATGTTCTGAAACATGTACCATTGCTGGTCTGTGGAAGTACTGGTCACCGTTCATAGAAACAGAACCACGACCGCCGCTGCTCGTCACATAGCTAGAATGACATTGACCAAAAGCACTCACTAAACAGTTTGAATGCTGCCAGGTCTCCCCGGTCCTTGCCATCGACGCCTCTCCCTCCAAAGATGTAGATGACATCGTCCACTACAGCTGCCGCGTGCCCTTCTCGCGGTGAAGGAATAAAACCTATGCATTGAAGTTCCGTCCATCTGTGTGTGTTGACATCATATGCCCGCGTGTCATTGTAATGATGTTGGCCATCGGTGCTCACCAAGATCAAGGAGATAAAGACCACCGTCATGCTTTTCGTTTGGGTCGGTCATCGACTCTGGCTTAGTGTCGCCGCCCCACACAATCAAAACGCTGCCAGTGCTACAATAGTGCTAGCATGGCCAATCCTCGGATATCTGCTGCAGTGTGTACCAGGGTTGCACTCAAGTCTGTAATGGAGAAGAGGTACAGATCATCGCGAGTTGTTTCACGGACAAGACCACCGAAAAGGTAGAGTTTTCCATTAGCAGTTACAGTTGCTGGAAGCGCATGACCGTAACGAGGAAGAGAGGGGGAGAAGGAGCGGTTGAAGGGACTATGCCACGCCGGTTTAGCATAACAAGGGAAGGAGGGAGGAGGAGACGGCAGGCGGCCTAAGGGTACGCAAGATGTTGCTGAGGCCGTTCGTGTGGCTGCTGTGGAGCCTCCTTGGCCTGAGACGGAGCCTCATTTGAAGCAACGATTGGTCTGATGATCATGTGCGTGGGGAGGCGCTAAACGGCGTCGGCGTAATTCCTTTGAAACTCACTCCGTCTGAGTCCAGTGGACCATTGCATTAAATTTATATGTCGTACTTTTCGTTATGTAACTTCCATGGCGCTCGCCATCTCCACCATCGAACTCGTCCATCCGGTTTGCCCGAGAGCGTCTCCCATTCAAGTTCGCCCGTTCGGCCCGTTCGAACATCCGAACGTGGCTCACGTGCCAGTGCCAGTCCGAACCAATCCTAGCGCGAGTGCGGCTCGCCGGTTCGATTTCAAAGGTGCCCCTTGACACCCACTGACGCGACGGAGAAAGACACTGCCTTTTGGGATGCGCTCACCCGGGAAAGGGCGTTTTTGGCGCGCGTATACGTCCAACACTGCATCGCGACCGACGACCAAGTCAAACTGGAGGCCGTGTACGGTTTCGATTGGAACCGTGACAACTACGTGTCGTTGACGCACAAACGTCGGTCTAGTGGGGTACAGGGTCAGACGAAAGATGATGGGGTGCACCTCGACTTTGCAAAAGATATCCTCAAGGCGTTGTTCAACGACGACATGCAAAGTGCGTCTCGTGTCTCTTGTGTGGGTAGAGAGTGCTGATGGCGATGGAACAGAGGAAGACAAGAAAGTGCTGTGTCAAGTTCTAGGACGGCTGCACCTCCCCGAGACGGTCGACGATGACAAGAACAAGGCACTCAAGTTGCCGGTACACAACGTCTTCACGGTATGGCTCCAATCCAATATGCTCTCCATCCATGTCGCTTACAAGCGAGGAACACAGCGCCGACTGATACGGGACGTCTCTGCGCGCAACGCGCTGAGCAAGTTTGACACGACGATCAGCAAGCGGTACGTAGAGAAGCTAGACGGGTTCAGCGAAGAGGAGTGTCGCAAACTTGAGCAGCTCGAGGCGCTGTTCAAGTTTTTCGATGATATCGTGCCGTTGGACGACGGCGAGGAATTTGAGATGCCGATGCGGACGACGCGTGGTCGGAAGCGCTACGTGCGCGAGGAGTATCAAACAGAATGGGTTGCTGATGTGTGGGTGTGATAGGCGCTTGGACAGTGTGATGACGACGACGGCGAGCAGCGTGTCGGAAGATGGCAGCGTCGGGTCGGGGAGAGACAAGGGCAAAGGGAAACAAATCAAGTGCGTGTTGTCGTTGTCGATGGCCTATGTGTGGGGTGCTGAGGCGTTGCTAGACGACGACGGGTGTCGGGATCGGACGAGGAAGAAGACGGGGAGGACGAGGACGAGGAACGGGTGACGCCTGCACCAATGAGGACGCTTCAAAGGGCACTGCGTACGTGTTTCATTATTCATTCGGACTTTTCACGGCCACTCTGATTCCATGCGTGTAGGATTGAGTGCACTGGGATACCTGTGAGCGGTTCTTCCTCAGGCGCGACCATGGGGGTGGTACCGTAGACCACTTTGTCTCGCTACAACAGTATTTCACTAAGAGGTCGCCTGCATCCTGCATCATCGAGAGCCCCCACAGAGAGTCCCCACAGAAGCTCCGAGTCGCTCCTCGTAGATTGCTCAAGTTCTCCCTGGTCGCGCAAGACAAGCGCTATCTGTAACTGAATACACTGACAGGAAGGGAAGCTGGAAATTAAAACGGTCGCTAAGCTTCTTTCGCTAATGCCACGAGCTGGCAGCAGTTCCTGGGGTAAAATAATATGAAAGGGTATGTGATACATTGACACGGAATCATCTCACACACGCACACACAAGACTAGGGAGAATAACGAGGTCAAACCAACTCGCACAGCGAGCTACATGAGTATCACGCCACGTCGTTTACACCCACAATGTCATCGCAATACGATCAGTCTGATGATGCTAAGATGTCATAATCCGCGCATAGTTGAGCCACAAGACTACACACCTGCTCTACACAACCAGGGCACATGATCCACACCCGTTCGATTTCCAGTTTTCGATACAACTGGGCCCCGGACACACCCAACCTTGGCAACCAGAGCACTGTGTTATCCCATTCTCTCCAGTCGAGCAACACTCGTTGCACATGTACAACGGACAGACCACGCATTTTTGGAGAGTGCTTGGTGGCTGCAAGATCTCGCCTAGGGTGGCCACCCCCCCGATATCCCCCTTCTCCAAGGCTCGACAACCGAGGCAGACAGCCGTCCACTGGCAGGAGCAGCAAAAGTAAGAGTATCGGCACTTGTCCACACAATACGCTGTTCCACAACGAGGGCACGAGATCAATTTGCGATAACGTGACCCAGGATCAGTGGAATACGGAACAAGACAAGCATCACATATCCGGGCAGCACCGCAGACGCAACGTTGGCCCTTGTCCTCGGAGGCGCACTCGGGGCAAGAGGCGTCAGCTATGCGAGAAATGCAATAGTTGCTCTGGCGAACATCGCATTTTTGCCATGCGTCCGCGTGTCCAGATTGAATGCAGGTATTGCATGGGCCAGACATTGGTGAGTGGGACCGCACGATTGACTTTCTGTGTCGGATGGATCTTCCGATCCACTCGTCCAGGTCCTCCATGCTAGGCACAGGAGGAACGATTCGCCCAAGACACCAGTCCATCTCTTCTTTACAGGTCCAAGATCTGCATGATGGACACCGCGTGAAGTGGGGATCATCCAGGGAAGCCGAGTCTAGGCACTCGTAGCAGGTTGAATACTCATCCCTGCTGCACCGCTCCACGTCTTGAGCGCCTTCGCAATCTTGCGCTGAGCATGCAACGATGGCGTTGCATGCCTTGCAGATGGTTAAACTTGATTGGCAAAGCGGACAGGTCAACAAATCCACGTCGGTCAATGCACTGGTTTCAGGCAGGAGACCGCGTGCGACAAGCCGGTGGCAGTAGTCCTGCCAGTGTACCCAGCGCCGGGTGAGATTTCATGATGGAATGATGAGAAAAACGTACTCTAAACCTTTTCAGAACACTGTTGGCATACTCCTCCAGCGCTTCCACCAAGTATGGGCCTTCTCCCCAACTGAACCGCAGTTCATGCAAGTGAATCTTATAACTGATTTCAGGATTGGATTCAGGCCCTACAGTAATGAAGATTGTTGAAAGCTCAGAGAGATCGTGGGTTGGTCGGAAGCAAAGTTCTTGATAATCGATCGTGGGGTTGCCAGTGGGTGTCGACTGGACAATTCCGAGCAAGAACAGAAGGTCTCTGAGTGGATTGCACCACGACGGTGAGGAATGCTCCGCGTATTCATCGTTGGCAATGGATAGAATCGTGAAAGGAGTGTCGTCCGACTCGGAGTTCATGGAGAAAGCGAAACTGCTGTTCGGTGCTATCCGTTGCCGGCAGTTTACCCCCAGATCGGTAAAACACACAACACTTTCATTGTTTTACTTCGCAAATGCAAGTTTTTACAGTATAGCTACGTCGGCGAAATTGAATGATGCAGGAGTTCTCGAGATCGTGCAAGTTAGTGGTGTCAGTGGCAGTCACGCAGTTGTCTGAAGAGTCTGAGCGGAGTCTCAACGGGGGTACCGCGCCGCGGACGTGGCCAATTACCAGCCTAGTAAACCCATGGCATGATGGGTTTTGAAACACCTTGAGTTCACTCTCGGCATCGGTTTCGTTCCACGGAATCTTGCCGGAAATAATTTGCGCATTCAATTTAGGACACGCAGAGCGGAAATAAACCTACTGAACCCACGAAGAAAATGGTACCACCGAGAGAATAGATGTTGCTGCTCAGCGAAGCGAGATGCGGGCATAAATGTGGGGTACAATAGCTCGGGTACGGTCCACACGAATGGCATCAGCGCAGAGGTAAGTCAACTACTCCTTTGCATGGTGGACCATCTGAAATCAGTAAGACGCGCATGGTGCTCGCCGTTGATCCAGATGTTGTGCTGTACAAGTGAGAATGAGGCAGCACTCCATCCCAGTCATACGATACGACATACCGGGTGGAAACCTCCGTGAAAGGGGGCGCAAACACGACGTTTAATTTGATCATGGATTTGGAGGAGGAAGAGGTGCTGTCGATCGTGGTGAGGGGCGGTACGAATGAGTGAGATTTAGCGGCGTGGGCATCTTTTTTGTCATGCCTTTGATTTGTTAATACTTTTTTTGTGGTGTACGCCGGCGAGTGATTATACCGATATAGTTGAGTCAATGCTTCTGACTCTGCGTGCAGGATTGTGACTAATTCATGACGGCCTGACAAGCAGATGAGTTTGGTGCTTACTTGACCATGGAAAACCGTGCGCGTGCATAATCAGTAGTCATATGGACAGAGCATCGCGGAAACCTTACCAGAACAGCCAAGATTCTGGAATAAGCCTCGGCTCGAATCTGTGCACCATTCCGAATTCATCGTAAGTCGTACTCACATTATATCGGAACATTGCATCCCGGCCCTGGAGCTCACTGGTTCGCGCTGAGCCCGAGCGGGCTCGCTCCAGCAAGGTGTCGTCTAGATCTCAAGTCCTTCGAGTCCTTATCATCCTGCGTTTCCTTGCCCGCCTCTATCATTTCGTCGAACAGCCTGGTGAAAAGAATTCACCACCCACAGTACATTTTGATGCTCTGCGTGCGCTTCGCTGAACGTCTTCATCAGGATCCTGGGGGTCATCCTCGTGGTGGCACTCATCTCTCCGTTTCTCTTTACAGACGCTCGGGCCGAGGGTCTTTACAGGGGTGTTACAAGGCGAGACGTCATCCTCGAAGGGACTTTTTTTATTCCAAGAGCGTCTTCATTATCCGTTCGGACTGATCGCCACTCTTATGCCATGTGTGTAGGATTGAATGCACTGGGATACTTGGGAACGGTTCTTCCTCAAGTGCAACCATGAGGGGGCGGTATCTGCAACAATATCTGACTAAGAAAACGTTCAGACGACTCGGTTGCTATGGCGGAAGCCCCCACAGAAGCTGCGAGTCGCTCCTTGTAGATTGCTTAAGCTCACCCTCGCATAATGACTAAGGACCTTGGTCGCGCAAGACAGGCGCTATCTGTAGCTGAACACTGGCAGGAAGGGAAGCTGCAAATTAAAGTGATAGGTTAGCTTCTTTCGCCGATTCCACGAGTCCCTGGGGGCGAAAGAATATGAAAGGGTATGTAATACATTGACACGGAACCATCTCGTACACATGCAAGACTATGGAGAGTAACGAGGCCAAACCAACGCGCACGGCGAGTTACATGGGTATCACGCCATGTCGCTTACGCCCACGATGTCATCGCAATGCGATCAGTCTGATCATAGTAAGAGGTCATAATCGGCGAATAGTTGAGCCACAGGACCACACACCCGCTCTACACAAGCAGGGCACATGATTGACACCCGTCTGATTCCCAATTCTCGATACAACTGGGCCCTGAACACACCCAACCCTGGCAACCAGAGCATTGTGTCATCCCATTATCTTCAGTCGAGCAGCACTCGTTACACAAGTACAACCGACAGACCAGGCATTTTTGGAGAGTACTTGGTGGCTGGAAGATCTCGCCTAGGATAGCCGCCCCCCCGATATCCCCCTTCTCCAAGGCTCGACAGCCGAGGCAGACAGTTGACCGCTGGCAGGAGCCACAAAAGTAAGAATATCGGCACTTGTCCACGCAATACGCTGTTCCACAACGAGGGCACGAGATCAATTTGCGATAACGTGACCCAGGGTCAGTGGAATACGGAACAAGACAAGCGTCACAAATCCGGGCAGCACCGCAGACGCAACGTTGGCCCTTGTCCTCGGAGGCGCACTCAGGGCAAGAGGCATCAGCTATGCGAGAAATACAATGATTGCTCTCGAGAACATCGCATTTTTGCCATGCGTCCGCGTGTCCAAATTGAATGCAAGTATTGCATGGGCCAGATGTTGGTGAGTGGGACCGCAGGTTTCTGCGTCTTGTGGGAAGCTCGGTCAGGTCCTCGATGCTAAGAACAGGATGAACGATTCGCCCAAGACACCAGTCCATCTCTTCTTTACAGGTCCAAGATCTGCATGATGGACACCGCGTGAAGTGGGGATCATCTAGGGTGGCCGAGTCTAGGCACTTGTGGCAGGTTGAATACCTATCCCTGCTGCATCGCTCCACGTCTTGAGCGCCTTCGCAATCTTGCTCTGAGCATGCAACGATGGTGTCGCATGCCTTGCAGATGGTTAAACTCGATTGACAAAGCGGACAAGTCAATAAATCCACGTCGGTCAATGAGCTTGTTTCAGGGAGGATATCGCGTGCGATGAGCCGGTGGCAGTAGTCCTAGATTCTCACCCCAGCACTGGGTAAAGTTTCGTGGTGGAATGATGAAGAAAACGCACTCTGAACCTTTCCAAAACACCGTTGGCATACTCCTCGAGCGCTTTCACCAGAGGTGGGCCACTGACAGCTGACCCCCAATCAAACACGATTTCGTGCAAGTGAATGTTATAACTGACTTCAGGGTGAGAGTCAGGTTTCACATCAATGAAGATTGTTGCAAGCTCAGAGAGGTCGTGGGTGGGTCGGAAGCAGAGAGATTGATCGTGGACCGCGCAAAGCCCGAGCAAAAGGAGAAGTTCTCTGAACGGATCGCGCCACGATGGTGAGGAATGCTCTGCATCTTCATCGTCGGTGGTAAGAATCGTGAGACAATCGTTGTCCATGGAAAAAGCAACACTGGCGTTCAGTTTGGTTGGTACTGCTCTCATCGGAGTTTCAACGTTATACCTGGCCCCCTCTCCTCATATATTTTTGATCAAGCAGCCTGGTGCAAAGAGCTACATCCAAGAATGCACTACAAATAGTACTACATTTTGATGCCTCTCTGCGTGTGCTTCGCTGAACCCACGACATTTCCTCAGATTCCCGGAGGTCATCTTCGTGGTGGCACCAATCTCCCTGTTTATCTTCACAGACGCTCGGGCCGAGGACCATTACAAGTGTGTTACGAGGCGAGACGCAATCCTCGAGCATAGCATGAACGGCCGGTCTAGAAATCGTTGGTCAACCAGTACAGACCGCCAAGGGAAGGTCAGATTCTGTCCTTCGCGCGCACAGATGTTAGCGCCACCCGTAAAAGACAATGTGGGCTTGCTCGTAGGGTATAGGAGCCCCCCTTGAGCGGAGCGAGGCGGGATCCCATGGTGTCCCACAACTGCAAATGCCTGTCGCCAAGGGGTATCTGTTACCGCTGGATCGTTTGGCGGAGGGCTCCCACATTTGTGGACACTTGTGCAATCGGTTCATCGGAAAGAAGATTGATGGTAGATGTAAGACCTGGATGAAAATCAGGCTTAAGCAAGCAAGTCAGTAATTGACACGCATGGGTGAGGGCTGTCGGCTGTGACGGAAGAACTTGATGACCATCTACGATGAAGCGTGTAAGTGGAAGACAGGGATCGAGTGATACTGCAGCGGCAAGAATCCGCGAGATTACCTGGACCGGCCCGGGCTTGCGACAATGAAGATCACGACTACAGTTTGACATTGTGGAGAAGTACTCCTCTGTTCTAAGTTCGGGCGCTGGGAGACATAATGGTACAGTGAATTGTCATGTGTGGAGTGTCCCATGTGGGGTGCAAGTACACTTGTGACCATTAACAGACTAGCTATCCATGAACTTGAAAATGAAATAAAGCGTGACGATAGTCGTAGATATGGATGCAACGTGGGTTACTGAAATGTCATACTACAGTTATAGTTAAAAAATAACATAGCTCGGTGGGGAGCAATGCAAAACAATGTTGGAGTGTGGAACAAGGTGCGAACTACAGCTCCTTAGGTTATGGCATGATGGGCCAAGGCAGAGACAATTCCAAATTCCTACTTTGTCCCTCGGACATATAGCGTCAATCCTTCTTCATGCTTGTTCTTCGTCCTCGTCGTCCTCGTCCTGGACACTCGGGTGTTATAACAATGCAAGTTATGCGGAGAAGGATAAACTTGAACTTACCCACTCTGCTTCTTCTTCTCGTTCCTCCGGACGCCACGGATCTTCCCAGTCGAAATACCACTTCGGTACCATCGACTTATCCAGTCCGAGTTCTTCCTGTACCATCCGGACAACGTCCTCTTGATCTTCGTCAATAAGCATCTTGTCGTCCATTGTGTAGTTGTCATACAGCACGAGGACTAAGCCGCAGTCGGCCGTGGCCTTGAACGGCCAGCAAATATCAAGTTCATATTGCACGTATTCCGACAGATAGTCTAGCGCCTTGGCTAAATTGGGAACGGGAGGTTTGGTATGGATGAAATTGTGCTTGATTGCGTACTCGGTGATGACAACGGCGTCGATAGGTATGGCAAAGTAGACCATGGTAGGGTTTTTGTTGGCCTCGCTGACGCGGAACTCGTCGGGGAGTTGGGTCATGGGGCATCGGGGAGCCCACCGCTGGAGAAGTTCCTGCACCGAAAACGTTAGCAGCAATCTATGTACAAAAATACAAAGGACAAACGGGTGGGACATTTGGTTTGACACACACATAACCAGCACGTTGAGTAGCCATTGTACGATGGAGCAGACTCTGAGGTGTGGACGTAGAGGAACGCGTTGATCATCCGAAGTGGGGGTTTACATATCCAACGAAGCGCAATCACGTGATACCTGTCGTTATATATAAGACTAACTGACTCCAAATCTGATCCACAGTGACGGTGGACTTTGCCACCGGGTGTGTGTGTGGAATCTCCAGCCGAGTAAGTGAAACACTATCTGATTGACAGTTATACAAAAGAATGACGTGCACAATCGTATCAGCAGCCTCACCGGGAAGGTGGTCACTTACCACCTGATGACCATACCGGGTCTACTAGTACAATAGGCCACAAAGGTGGAAGGAGGTGGTAAGTCATCGGACCACCGCAACTGGGGGTCGCCCATGTACTTGACAGTTTCCATTATCAAACAACAATAACAATGCTCATCATATATCTGGTTGTCGAAGAGTCCATCTTTCCGATCGTACGCTGCACTCAGATTCTCTGCTGTGAGATTCATTTTCCGAGCACTACGCATGTCTTCAGATTCTCAGGTGAGTCCACAAGTACTATGAGAATTGGGCCCGTTGTCACATTTGGTAGGCGGCATTCTGCTCCTCAAAGGAGTCACTCGATCATCTTCGTGCATTGTTGAGCTATGCGTCTGCGAACGCAAGCAACGAAAGCTCTATTTATGGGGCAGTAAGCTTCATACTCACCCTCTTCTGTACGAGCGCAACAGTTACGGCGGGGAGGCTCAAGAACCTCCACTTGGGATCTTTTCCACAAAAGGATCTCAAGGAGCCCACACCGGACAAGATGTTTCGAGCACCTGACTTCACCGTACTCATTGTCCAGTCCGGGTTTCGCCCACGGTCCGCACCTGTGAAGTTCATGGCGATGGGCCCGTTTATATGGGAGGTGAAAGCCAGTACTTCCTTAGAACCATTCCCTTTGTGCGGACAAAAGAGGACCAAGATCCCGGGCCTCCTGGAGGACTTCTTGCAGCATTTCCCGCAAATTGTGGCGCAGGTTGTATACGCCAAAGCAAAGTTTAACCATAAACCAATATACGTGCTCCTGAGCGTTGATATGTGGTTCATCCTCCTTCACTTCCCTGATGATCTCCATCCCGTCACATGGAATACCCGAAAACACAAACTTGTGGATCATGCGATCTTTAATCGCTACATCATTGTACCTCCGGCTCCAATAGTCAATGAAGACTGCACGGCATTGTCGCCCGAGCTTCTCTATGCCTTGCAGTTATCGGTCAAAGACCTGACCAGGGTAGCTGTGACACCACACGCATCATTTAATGCCCCAGAAGGAATAGCGGACCGTATTTCTGTCCAGGTGCGCAATATTTTATCTGCATTATCTTCTGCATGTAAAGTGACGTGTATTTACAGTTGAAAGAGCTGCACCTTTTGGAAAAGTTGCAGGATCTGACACGATATGCGGAAATCGACAATAAGTTTGCGCGGGGTGAAGAAGATTCGGACGAGCGCAGCGCGGGCTGGTCCGTTCCTGAGGACACAGGGACAGAGTTTGAAGACCGAAAGCACCGCGCTAAAGTTCCCGTTAAGACGAGCCCGATCCGAACACGTTCCAAGACTCACATGGCAGCTGCCAACTTGAAAGCTTCTACTGAGAGAGTAGCTGTAAGCAATATTTTCCGCCCATGACGTGCACAGAAAATACTCATGTTATTTAACGAATCCAAAGCCTGATGTTAAACGTCGCAAAGCCAAAGAAGATTCCCGGTCCAAGACTGATAAGCCTGTTGGGAACGACCGACTGGAGGGTGGAGAGTCTTCCATTGCGAAATAATCATTCTCGCTATACATGTATATCCGCTGATGACTTCCGCCTTCAAGTAAATCTATGGTAAAGCTATGCCACTGCCTGCTAGTTGAATTACCAGACTGTCGCAGTGCTTCTAGTATTGTGTATAATATTGTTCTATTCATATCTAATCCCGACATCGCATCTGCTGCACTACAAGTCGATCCAAGCTGCAAACCGGGGGGCTTCTGCGGATGGATCCTGCAATCCGATGTCGGGTCGTTCAATTACATACCTCAGGCGCAACTGTAGGAGGGTGGTATTGGGGGCCGCTTTGTCTCGTTGGAACGAAATTTAAAAGAGAACATTCAGACAACTCGACTGCTATATATGGATCACCCGCACCACTGGGAGTCCCCACAGAAGCTCCGAGTCGCTCCTCGTAGATTGTTCAAGTTCACTCTCGCATAGTGACTAAGGACCCTGGTTGCGCGAGACAGGCGCTATCTGTAACTGAATACACCGGCAGGAAGGGAAGCTGGAAATTAAAATAATTGTCTAGTTTCTTTCGCTAATTCTATGAGATGACAGCAGTTCTTAGGAGGAAAACATATCGGAAAAGCACCAGGTATGTAAGCGCAAAACCATGGAGAATAACGGGGTCGAACCAACTTGCATAGCGAGTAACACCAGTTACACGTGTATCACCCAACGCCGTTTACGCCCACGATGTCATCGCAATACGACCGGCCTGATGGTAGTAAGAGGTCATAATCAGCGGATAGTTGAACCACAGGACCACGCACTACACAAGCAGGGCACATGAGTCACACCCGTCTGACTTCCAGTTTTCGATACACCAGAGCATCGGACACACCCAACCCTGGCAACCAGAGCACTGTGTTATCCCATTCTCTCCAGTCGAGCAACACTCGTTGCACATGTACAGCGGACAGACCACGCATTTTTGGAAAGTGTTTGGTGGCTGGAAGATCTCGCCTAGGATGGCTGCCCCCCCGACATCCCCCATCTCCAAGGCTCGACAGCCAAGGCAGACAGCCGCACATTGGCAGGAGCAGCAAAAGTAAGAGTATCGGCACTTGTCCACGCAATACGCGGTTCCACAACGAGGGCACGAGATCAATTTCAAGGCGCGATAACGTGACGCAGGGTCGGTGGAATATGCAACAGGACAGGCACTACATATCCAGACGGCACCACAGACGCAACGTTGGCCTTTGTCCTCGAGGATGCACTCTGGGCAAGAGGCGTCACCCATTCGAGAAGCGCAATAATTGCTCCGGCAACCATCGCATCTTTGCCACGGGTCCGCGTGTCCAGATTCAATGCAAGTCTCGCATGGGCCAGGCGTTGGTGAGTGGGACCGTACGATTGATTTTCTGCGTCGGATGGATCTTCTGGTCCGCTCGGCCAGGTCCTCCATGCTAGGCACAGGATGAACGACTCGCCCAAGACACCAGTCCATCTCATCCTTACAGGTCCAAGATCTGCATGATGGACACCGCGCGAAGTGGGGATCTTCCAGGGAAGCCGAGT